>OMLP01000102.1:53424-87338 GCA_900302685.1 Spondyliosoma cantharus | reverse complement strand
TAAATGTATTTTTACTCAAGTATTACTCTTTGGACACTTTGATATTGGATACTGACGCAATGGCAGCATTGCTTTAAAAAATGCCAGCCCGTTGTAAACCACACAGTGTAAATCACAGTAGACAGACTTACTGGTTCAATTTTGACCTGCTTTACTTGCCATAGATTGCTCAAACAGTTTTTGTCGGTAATGAGATATTATTGCCAACCTTATGGATGTGTTTACTTTCAGTTTTACCTCCAGACAGAGTGGTTAATATTATGGCAAACCTTGCTGACTAGTCAACACAACAGACACACAATATAGCGTTGCTGTGTCACCTGATCTCAGCAGTTATTTTGGTCGGTTCAACATTACTGGTATGGACAGAAATGGGCAAACTACAAAAATAGGATCCAACTTGTTATAAACCAGAATTATCCTTTAAGTGCCTTGATTAAAGGCCACAGAATGACAATTGTATTGGATGCTATTGCAGTAATGTCATCTTTCCAGCGATTTAGCTGATAGATTCTCTGTTTTTCTTTTCGTTCAAGCTTCAGCTTCTCTCAGCTTTTCTTTCACTGTGTATTCTTGTTGGGACTGTCCAACACAGACAAACAATCCCAAGGAAAGGCCACGGTTTTCTCTCCCCCCCCCTCTTATTCTCTGTCTCTCTTTCTCTTTGGTATTTCCCACTTCCTCAGTTCTATCCAGCTGGGACGGCTGGAGATTTTACACCCAATTGGTCGAGTCGAGGGCCTTTGTCGGAGCCCTTCTCTCGCTCCACAAGTGGCAGAAGGGACCTGGGTTGTGAATGGCGCTTTGTGTACTGTTTTTCTAAGAGGGGGCCCTCTCTCTCCTGCTCTCATCTGTCACAGGTCCCTCTCCGTCCATGCTCCACAATGCCTGATTGTTTCTGCCAAGTCGCCAGGTTCCAGGCCAGATCTGAACAACACTTTCCTGCCAAATTCCGACCCCAGTTTTCGTTTTTCTTCCGCTCACAAAGGGATTCTAAGTTACTGTCCACATTTTAGAAGGGAACTTTGCTAGCTGTCCACCAGCAACAGTTTGTTTGTTGAATGTGTCTGTGAGATAAAGGCTGTAAGAATTCCCATAGGCAACAAAGGAGGGAAGGGAACTTAAACCAAAATGCTCAAAGAGAAAAGTAAGTAACTTTGCTGAGCATACCTTTATTGTGATATAGGTATACACGTAATAGTCTTATACAACTGATATGTAAACCCTACTTGTAGCATGATCCCGACCTAATTTCACCCTCTTTCAAAAATAATAAAATGTTTGAAAAATAAAAACTATTCACTCAGTGTATGCTGTGTTTAGTTTTTAAGCAGCCATCTCACCAGTATCGCTTACCCAAGAAATATCTAGATGGGAAAACTGCTTTCAGAGGAAAGAGTTGTTGTTTTCGTAGAGGTCTGACAATCTGAAAAGGCTTTTAGAGAGCCTCAAGGTGATGTGTGTGAAAAATTAATTTGTTTTTCAGCTATCAGTGTAACATTATCGTTATATTACTATTTACTGAGAGTCCCTCCACGTAGCCAAACTCATTCTTTTGTCAGTCTCATTGGGAGAAGGTTGCTCCTTCAGCTATAATCACTCAATGTCTTCCTACATCTCAGTAGGGAAGGATCTGATATTTCCAGGCACAAGAGCTGCGGTCAGACGAAAGACCAACATCTCTGAAATGTTTATCACTTTTTCAGAAATTAAGACAAATACATGCTTGTTTGCTTTTCTTTTTTTAGTGCAGTAACAGATTCAAAGAGAACCTTGTTTAACCATAAAAGGCTGTTTAAACTTCCAGTCTGAATAAGAAAAACTTACAGTGATAATATTTGTCTGCAGAAGTAGTGATGTCCGTTTTTTTGTAATGGCTGACATCCCAAAGTACTGCACAGTACCTCTGTTTTTCCTCATGTCATGACAGTAGCAGCTGCATGCTGATGGCAACACATAAATGGACTGGATGAGAGTTCCTCCTCTATTATAGTGCACTATGGTTATATCTGATGTTTGATACTTTATTCTGATGTGATTTTGTAGTAAATGGAGATTTTAATTATTTTACACTTAAATAACTCATTGTTTTTATCATCATCTTTGCTTATCTGATGGTGAAAAATGTATATATCTGTAATTTACATTTGTTTATGTTGCAGTTTAACTTTTCCTTGGGATTAAGTTTCATTTTTATCTTGTGACAACACTCTGCTCATGCTCTGGGTAGGTTTAGGCACAAAAAACACCTGGGTAGGCTTAGGGGAAGATCATGTTTTGTCTTAAAATACCTATTGTGGTTGCAACAAAAAATGCTGGAAATGTCCGCAGCTCTTCCTAGAAACACCTGGTATTGACGCCACAACAATTTTAATTATTTAAAATGTATTTATTATTAATTTTGTCCACGTCTCCTTAAAAAACAAAACATATTATATCCTGGGAACATGGCTGGAGATGTTCTGACTTCCTGTCAAAAATATCTGTTTGTTTGCTACTACAAAAGTGTTAAAGAAAATGTTAAAATGTTAAAATGCCATGGTTCCATCTCAAAATTATCCAGTGGTTTCACATTTACTAATGCTGAAACACAGTCTCGAACTGCAACACCAGCTTGCCAACCTTGTCACCTGTAACTCCACCACCATCCCCTCTATCTGCAGACATGAAAGTGACTTCATATGAATCGTACACGTACAAAAGTGAACGTATCAGTGGTGTTTAGAAATGTTAACTGCCAATACTTTATCCTGGCAACTGGGCCATTGTAATCAGCTGTCATCTTTTTAAACTGTGCAAAAAAAATCTACACTTTAATCAAACAGGTTATTTTTGTTGTCTTAAAAAAACAACAACTCCCCTTTCATCCCAATAAGTCACGTGACAAAAACTACAGTAGCTACTAAACTCAGTCCTCAACACTGAATTGGTAAAACGTCCCATTTGCCAGGTTAGTGAAACAATGGAGTCATGTATGATGACTGCATGAGCAGTACTATTTTCCTGCCCCAACCAATCACTAAAGGCCCTGTCTCATGCTTATCAACAAACCCCTGTACTGTTGCATGATGAAGCCATATCAGTGGCAGCGAGTTATGGGACTGGGCATTCCTGGCCATATGAGACACCAGTTCCGAGAAACTAAGTCTTATGCTCCCCCATAAACACAGCACCAGCAATATTGTCAGCTAAATATAGGCTCTCCTCTGCCTTATCCCTCCCCGGCTCCCTACCTCACTCTCACATCGCTCCAGTGTGGATTGCAGAAGTTGATCGTGGATTAGTGATTTGGTGTTTGTTGGTTGTCTGGGGGTCTTAGAATCTCATGTGCTCAAACAACGAAGGTCTGGAGAAACTGAAACCTCGGACTGAAGCCTGTTGCTATTCCTATCAGTCTAATTAGGCAATAGGTGAAGCACGGCACCGGCAGCAATTTGTAAAAATAAATAAATGAACTACCAATAAATCTTTGAGCATTGCGTGACCAAAGTTCTCCCAAAAAGCAAATTCAGTTGTAAGCTACTCACCTCCCTGCCGATGGGAAGTCTGGGGAAGTTTCGTGGTCCACAAAATATTTTCTTGAGCTTCATGGCAAAACAGTGTGGCAACATTCTCCTAAACAGCTGATCTAGATGGGGATGTAGAAAATAGACCGAAACTAAAAAGCCTCTTCGATTACCTGGAGATTCCAAATTGATTGAAAAGACATGATTTACAATCTTGACACAGTCGAGCTTGTCTACCCACTTCAGATGTGATGCATGCCAATACTTTAGCGGCTACAGTGAAGATTTTGGCTTTTGAAGGGTTGGAAATAACATCTTATCAAATTAATTTGGGATCTAGGGGCTATTGGAGGCTTGGATTGTGTTGAGACGAGATGTATGGAGCCATTTTATGTGTTCCCATCTGCTTCAGTCGTTGCAGAGAATGACACATTGTTGAACGCTATTTTGCTGTGGAGCTCCATGTTTTGTGAACTACAAAACCTCACCCCGACCTCACCTTACTGAATAACATCTTTTGGGTAAACTTATCCTTTAAGTATAGCAGGTTCAAACGTTTAGCTTAACTGAGGGTAGTGTTGGAATAATCTTTAATACCTGTATTAGCAAGCTTGGGAAAAGTATAGCCAGAACAGTTTGAACCACAGTAATCCATAGAGCCTGTAAAAAATAAATAAATAAAATTAAATTGAGCATGAATGCAAGAAAAGTAAATTAGAGATGTCTTGCTTTCCTACATTTAGTTATGATATGGGTGCTATTAATGGTCCTCCAACCTTTTCAGGTCAGAGTCGAGTGAGTCTACGCAGCGTTTCTCTGACTTTACCTACTGAACACTGTGACTTCAGTCTAAATCAGGTAGCAAAGACGACATGCACAGAACATCATGACCCTCAGAATCACAGCGACATATAGAAATGAGCTCTTTCACGTGGAACATAACAACTGACTCAGGTTTACTACACAAGTTTTCTTAAACGTAATAAACCTCACACTTCTCACACACACTGTTTGGATCTCCGCTTGCATACGCTTTTCCTTTTCATGTTTTTTTTTTACAGACATTCTCAGTTTCTTTTTATATTTTTTTCACTCTTTTTTCTATCAATTTATCCCACTTTGACATTTGACTTCTGTCTGTTATCACACTCGTTATCAAATCCTGCTGTAAATTTAGCATTTTACACCTTTTACTGGCTCCCTGTGTACTCTGCAGCCTCGCTCTCTCCATTCAGACATTTGACTGAGGGTCAGATTTACGTTTAAGGGCACCCAAGAGGCTGCATATCTCAGAGATGGACAGGCTGCTGTGATTTACTGAATGCTAACACTGTAGTAGCAATCTGTTTTACCTTGAAGGAGTTGTGTGAATGTGTGCATCCGTGGGTAACCATTTTTTTTAGGAATCAGGGCAAAAGTGATTTATAACAGTCTGCAACCTTTCTGCTGAAATCTGCATTGTCAGTTATGGTGAGGTAATTTTGTGTGAGTGTTTGCTTCTGTGGAATTGTTTCAGTGTGGTCGGTTTATGTATGTGTGTTATTACTTACAAGGTCCCAATTAGCCACATAATGACAGAAAGATGTAGAAAATCCCTTTAAAGTGGGCATGTTTTTAGATTTAAATTAAGAATTTAGGGCTGAGATTAGGATACAAGAGAGAAGGGTTAAGGGAATAAATGTGGTCAATGAAAGCTTTCACAAAGGGAAGTCATTACCGTAAATGATGTATTAGTCTAATGACTCAGCCAGCCTGAGGCCTACATTATAGAAAACAGAGCGATTTTTCCACTGAAACTCTGCGTCTGCTTTTTTAACAGGTCTGAGGTGATGAGAGGCCTTGATGCTGCTTAATAGATTAATAGATTATCCCCATGGCAGAACGTGCTAAATGTGTGTGTATGCATGTGTGTGTCTGTGTGTCTGAGGAACATTCAGCATGAATGTGTCATTATAAGTTGCTCAGCATGAGCACGGCCGATAAATGCCAAAAATATGATATGTACTTTAAATCGCTTGCGTGTGAGCGAGCTGTAATTACATCTTCAGCATCCATGTGTCTGCATTTTAAATAACGTTGTGGTTCTGAAAGAACTATCTAAACACACATCCTTAAATTTCCAGTGTTTTTGTGGCTTCGATTTGCAGTCTGGGTGGACGACATTTTCTGATTATTTAACATGCTGAAAGTAGATCACCCTGGATTTTCTTTTGATTGTGTTATGCTGATATCTGATGTACAATAACCCAAGTTATTATAACTGTTCAATCTGTGCATGTTGTGCATATATGGACACAATTCATGAAGAGTTGTATACATATGATGCTTGATTGTAAAAAAACAAACAAGCAAACAAAAGTGCAGTCCTATTTCTACCACGACTGTTACTACTACTACTAATAGTAGTGATAATGACAATAATCATAATAATTACAATAATAATAATGATACACCAAAGAACATGTTAAAATTTTAGTACTAATACTAAACTTAACACTTAAATTAAAACAAATACAATGTACATGATAAATATGTTCTTATCATCCTTTTTTGTTTTCATTCTTTGTATTTGTATTGTTTTTTATTTGCTTTTCATTTGCTTTTAATACTTGTATTTATTCATATTGACATTTTGTGTTTTAATTGTACTGTAACTTCTAAAAGTTATTATTACAATTATTACTTTAGCAGTACAACCAGCACAGGCACTTTCACATATTTGATACAGAAAATGAGACAGTACCTATAAAGTAAGTACAAAAATGTGTTTTAATTGCGCTTTGTTCTTTCAGAAAAATATGCAGGTTTTCATTAATAACTGAAAGTAGACTGTAGTCACAAATGACTGTAAAAGTTAAAGCTGCACATTAACGTGAGAGCACGTGATAAGGAAAGCTGAATTGTACATTTTGACATCTATATACAAGAATATATTTAAACTACATGGTTGGAAAAGCTTCTTTTTTTTTTTTTTCTTTCTTTCAGTCTTGCAGTGGTACCAATGCTTTAGGAAGGTTTTGGTTACAGTCACAGATCACCAGTGATAAATACCTCTCACTCTCTATCATTATGAGATCAGCAGCACAAGTTAAGACCTCCAGTTGGTCATGCTCACGTGAAGTCTCCTCTCTCAATATTTCCAATGAAGTTAACCCTTTCAGTGCACTGATGTCATTTTAGACAATAATGTTTAACATGAAATAGTAATATATCTGTGATTTCTTCAACACAAATTCCAAGCAAACACAAACTCAAAAACAAACTCTTGTTCTTCACAGAATGATGTCTTCCATGCGAGCAACGCCTCCCTTCAACTCAGCATCTGAGGAGGAGGAAGCGATCGGTCAGGACAGTGTGGCCTGGGCCAACGACAAGCGAGAGGGCCTGAAGGAGACACCATCTCCCTCTTCGCATGACCAACATCACCCGGAACCCCACCCGGACGAGCTGCAGCCAATCCGAGAGAAGCTGACGGATGCTGAATGGGAGAGCATGGTGCCTGCTGCAATGGTGAGAATGAATTACACAGAGCTGAGAAATTGACCATATCTTATCTTGAGACATGTTGCTATAACTCAAATCTATAAAACAAATGTGGTCGGTGTGTGTACACATTGTACGCACTCAGGGCACACAACTCATAAAACACTCATGAAATACACGCAGGAGTACAAAGGGTGTGCAAATTCTCATGCATAATGATGATTGTGAACAAATGAATGCACATGCATGTGAAGGCATGTATATACACACAGACACACACTCACACACCAGTGATCCTCTGTGGTGTGTGTGCTGCAGGCAGTGCTATAGGCAGCCCAGTGAGGGTTCTCCTCTGGAGAGTCATAGCCCATGGTTCTTCTTATCTCCACAGTCTGTTTTCATGTGTGTATGTGTGTTAAGGTTTCTTGGCTTCAGGTTCTGTTGGTCCCTAATGGAAGAGGCACATTTGACTTGAGCCTCTGAGGAAAGTGCAAAGTTCTGAGAAGAAAGTTTCCTCAGGTATCAATGTTGTGGCAGAATACATTTAACATCTCCGAGACATAAGTCCTATTTGATTTTTAAAAGAAATAAAATCTTGGATTGTTGGATTTTGCTAAAACATGATTTCATTTTGCTTCGTTTTTCTTCTTCTTTCATGTAGAGGTTATAATCTTGTTATATTTAACCATTTTTAGTGAGGAACTTTAAAGGCAATCAAATATTAATAAAATTATTTGAAAACTTGTCCTCACTTAGCGTCAGTGTCAAGGTTGAAAATGTTCCTGCAGCAAAACCAATTATTTTGTTTTCACCTTCTTTTCTTATCTTTTACTTGTTTTGCCACATACTCTCCCTCTTACACTCCATTGGTGACCACAGGAGATCCACAGGAACCTATGAAGAAGTGATTGTTTTTATTTGTTCTAAATTTAAAAAAGAAAACAAAAAGAAAAGTAGAAAAGGTTGTTTTTGGTGCAGAGATTACACAAGGATAAAGTGTTACCACAATAAAACACAAATATGGACTATGAACAAGAAAAAGAAATGTGGACTTCATGACCAATAAGTGGTGGCCAGCTCAAAACAAATTGACCAAAGCTTTAGTTATATTTAGTCATTTCAGTTTTACTTTTAAGCATTTTTTCTTTGTATCCAGGGTGACATCCAGTAAGTGAACAGATCAGTGTTCAGTGCCTTAATCAAGGACAGATGACAACATCACAGAGGTCATCATGGATATTCATTGTTAGCTGCAACGACTGAACGTGTGACCTTTCGGTTTATAGCATGATCTGACCATCAAACCTTCCTGTCTTCATCACACTGCTTGTGTAACTCCTTTGCAGCGTTCTGTGTAGACCTGTAAAAACACACCTTAACAATCCACAAGTGACACACTATCTCCTAATCCTCATTACAGAGGCATCTTCTGCTTAAAGACAAAGTGCACAACAGGGCCTCCTGGAGCCATTTCAAGGGCGTCTTAAGATCCCGCTGTTAGCCAAAGCCCCTTGTCTTTGAAACATAAGCCTCCTAAAGTTCTTGGAGATCCCCCCACTCTGTAAGGGGAGGAGAAAGCGGCCAGAAATAGCCCCAGTGTTAGAACACCTGTGCTAAAGTGTCTGTTGTGTGGGACAATGTGGTTGTCCTGAAGGGCTTATGAGAGCAAACAGCATTGGAAGAGAAACACTCTGGTCATGCAGCGCAAAATAGAAAGGCTCATTAGATGTCTATCATGTGTTATCAACAACGTTTGAAGTCTTCAGCTTTGTGTTTCCTCCATTGATACACTATTGAATCCAAATTGTGAGGAAAGAAAGTTTCTAAAGTCTAAACTACAACACAGATCAGTAATTATGCTCTATATACCTTTTCAGTTTTGTTACCACTACCATTCATTTGAACTAACTCAGACAGCCGAAATGTAGACGAAGAAGCATAGCTGTGCCAACTTTTGGTTTGTTGGAATTTGGCCTACTTTGGAGAACTTCTTCCTCTGATTGTGTTTCCACAAATCTTCCAAAACAATAGGTTGATTAATAAAATATTAGTACTTATCAAAAGTGTATATGTAAAGTTTTGGCGCTGATACATCAATAAACCCAAATGTCCAGGTTTAACAAAACCTTTGTTCCATTTAAATGAATGTACAAATCACGTTTCTTTACATCTCAATTTTCTGTTGTGACAATGCTGTGCTTTAGGTCGAGTGAGGTTTAAGCACAAAAACCACTTGGTTAGGGTTAAGAAAAAGATAATGTTTTGACTTAAACAGTCTGGTTTTGCTGCCACCAAGACAGCTGCACAATGTCGGTTTCATGTCAAAACAGTCCCAAACAGCGATCTCTGACTTTGCAACGCCACCACCATTGCCTCCTCCTCCCTCCTCAGAACATGTAAACCAAATGTAATATGATATACAGTGTGTAATGTAGATGTGTTGATATGATTTGATATGTATGAAAAGTACAAATTGAACGCATCTGTGGTTTGCAGAAATTAACAATGCCAACATTTTATTCTGGTGAAGAGGCTGTGCATTTTTACTAATCTCTGTCTGTGTTTGCTGAGATTTACAGTTTTTCTTTGTCATGATCATGTCACGTCTCGCCATTGTTATGGGCATTTTATACTTTTATTAGAGAGTTGACATTAGAGGGATAACATGAAATGAAGGAAGAATTAGTAGAATAATACATACAAGAGTAGACTCAGAAAGGAATAGAATGGGGGTGACACCACATGGCTCCCAATGATAGACTCCAAAATAACAGTGTAATACACAGTATGCATGTATATGAGCTGTGGGATAATTTGTCTATTATAAATTGAATTAAAAATAAATAATGAAAAGGGCACAAGTCAGCATGCATTCACCGATCACACACAAAGGGTTGGCAATCATGTTTTGACCTTGCTTCTCTTATTTGCTGCCTCCTCACAGGACAATGAAAGCAGTAAGGGCTGCTCAGTCTACTCCTACCGCACTAACTCTACCTCACCACCCAAGCCAGAGGAGTTTTCCAGGGATCGCGGAGAACCAATGATTGGCCTCGCCTTCGGGACACCGGAGCGCCGCAAAGGAAGCCTGGCCGACGTGGTGGACACACTGAAACAGAAGAAACTCGTGGAGCTGACCAAGACAGAACAAGACGGTAGGCAGACGTCTGTACAGCAATGTGTGTGCATGGTTCTTTGTGTGCTTTATCTGTAATGTGTCCAAGGAAAGGTCTTGTATCTCCATAATGTGAACATCATAAGATCTAAGAAAAACAGACTTGTTTTGCTTTAATGAAAATGCATTTTTGTCTTTCTCTAAAAGGCTTTGAGAGAATACATTTTATTAGCTTATATGGATTTGAAAAATCGTATAAACTCATATAATCTTTTAACTCATTTGGAAGTAGGGAAACTATCAAAAAAGGACTTACAAGATTCAATCATTTGCGGCTAAATGCCTTATTCAAGGGTTTCATGATGCTAAAAAAGGAGTTATGGAGCTCATTCATGTTACCCATTTGGATTTCCCTTACCGGAGCAGGATAAACCTTTAATTCAAAGGCCCCTTTTTGCATATTTTTCTTTCCATTTTAGGCAGAGTAATTCACTGTGCAATAGTTGAATAAGAGAGCAACCAGTAATGTACGTTTCAGAACTGTTGATTCTTCACTTTCAGGTTTTTTTTTTTTTATAGTTAGCCAAATTGACTGGTGCATCAGTTTGTAAATATTTCAAGTATTATAGATGAATCAATCATAAAGTCAACGTGGAACTACAACAAAAGGAGGAGCTGGTAAAGTCATCTCATGCTGTTGTGTGTTAACCCATATCTGGATTATTCAATCTGTAACATATTTGATTGGTAGGATACATTTTCACACAATGTATAATTTGTAATATTTACAAAATATACATCCGATGCTCCTTGCTTGTAACAAGTATAAGTGAAAATAGTCTCAAAACACTCTCACTCAAATGCTGAAATTTTATCAAATTTTATATCTGTCAGGACATACTATTTTGTGAAATTATAATTATAATAAAGCAAAAAAAGACAACATCTTTTTATCCCTTTAAATCTCTAAATGATGGGGCTTTTGTTATTAAAAGTGACTGAGGAGCTTTTAAAACAGTTTCAGAGCTGAGTTTATTCCTTCATATTTAATAGACAGGATGCTGTTGTCCCTCATTTACACCTCACTCTCAAATAAAGCGAGAACATCCTTACCTGTATTTTGTTTTTCCTTTCTGAACCCATCCTCTTCAGAGGATCTTTGAACATCTAAAATTACACCTGACAGATCCCTCGCTTGTTAGATCACAATATCAATCAGTGAAAACACTGGTATCCCTTTCTCCTCTGCTCCTCTGCTCCTCTGATCTACGCCACTAATACAGGAAAGCGCCAGAGTCTCCCAGCATGCCTCGGCTTGCCCCATCCCACCCCACAGCAAGCCAGATCTAAAACCATCTAACACCCCTCTTTACTGTTATGTGCACATAGTAATCATGATGATATCAGAGGAGTGCTTGATCTCTCTCATTTAAAGGTTTTTACTTTGTTATTGATACAGTAAAGTGGGCCCGAGTAGGGCAGCCAGAGGCGTAATACAGTACACAGTGTCTATAGTTGAAAGATAGGTGGCTTCGCCTCTTATCTACAGTACAGAAAGGAAAAACCTGTGAGTGTGTGTGTCTGTGTGACTGTGTTCAAAAGTGTTGTGACATCTTCCTGTCAAATCAAAGGGAACATGAGTGGAAGGAAATGCTGCGGGACAAGTGTGTGTCTTCTTTTCACTTTTTTCCATCACACGTGCAGGTTTCTCCTTTCCCATCCTCAACAGGCTCAACCCTGGTTGGCTTCTGATTCTGCTTCTTTTACATCGCATGGCCCTGTTCTGTACAGTGGAATATATCTATATATATATATCTATATCTATATCTATACATATATATATATATATATATATTGTGCAGCATTACAAACCGCAAGTGACTAAAATGATCAGCCACAGGTAACATGAATAAGACTTCTTTAGTTTTCTAGCTTAATCACAATAGCTTTTGAGTCTCATACTGGACTGGATGATAGTTCATGGCTTTTAACTAGAAAGCCATTGCTGCCTGCCTCTAGACTTAGAAAAACATTGATGTTCTCAGAGAGGCAATTTGAAATATAGCACAGAACATACAGACACATTAAAGACACATCAGACAGACAAAAACAACAGTATGAGATAAAATCTGACAAGGTTATCTAACAAAAAAAAATGTATATATATACATTATTTTGATCATGTATGTGTCTGAAAAGACAAGCTCTATGAAGTCAAACAGATGAGCAGTGGATTTTAGACACAGACACATCAACAGCACCATAGTTCATCTGTGAATGACTCAGATTTCCTCCACATTTTTCCCCTCAGGGACAAAGAAGAGAAAAAACTCCACAGCTTGCTATTGAATGCTACTCTTCCTTTGTTAAGTAGCGGAGCTGATGTCCCCAATGACAAGTGGCATTGATCAGGCTGCAAACACTTAGCTAAGAGGAAAACAAACGAGATAAAGATGTGCAATATAACCAGGCACACCGAATCATACAGCCTTAGCATGAATAATAACTCTGGGTCTTGTAAACATTCATGTGAATTGCTGTGTGGTCCTTGAAGATGCATTGTTAAAATGTCTTTCATGCACTGCTGTGGAAATGCAGTTCATTTAGAGCCTAATGTAACCCTACGTATGGAGATCGACAAGTACCTCAACCTTTTTCACCTAATAAGTTTAGGTAAAATGAGAGGCGTTGATCAATAGATGTCTGAATGCTTCATTTAGTGAAATCTCCTTCATTGGCAAACAGTTACATTCAAAACCGTTCAGCCGTAAACATCCACACCCTTTTTCTTTTTATTTGTTAATTTGTTGAACATTTTCCCACTCCCACTGTATGATGGTGGGGTTGCTCTTTCTCTCTCCCCTTCTGTTTTTATCCTTCAACTTCAGGAACCTTTGAAACCACTTTTGGCATATTTTTGGAATCCCTCTTCAACAGACAACCTTGCTCACATCCTGATTTAAAGCTTTGTTGTGTATCTCTGGTAAAGTCAAATCATTTGCTTGAAGATTTTTTGTTTGTTGTAGGAATGTAATGCAGGCAGGAGTGCAAGGCCACAATGGTAAATAGGCTTATAAACTGACTCCTACTGTGGATCATTTTGTATTTAACATTGCACGGCAGAAAGCTCCACAGGTTTATTCTGCATGGGCGCCAAGTCTTTTTCCGTCTCTTCAGTGGCATCTGTTAACTTAGACTGACACTGAAAAAACATGGTTTTGTTCAAAGTCCTTTTATAGTACGACCAGATTTGATCATCAGCGCTCAAAAGGTGAGCACATTAAAGCTTGAACAATGCCATCCCTCGCCTAGTCCTCTGCCTCCTGCTGAAAAGGGTCCAGTCAGCTGAGCTCTCCCAGGTTAGATTGGCTGTATGATCAAATGGAACAGACCCTATTAGCCACTGAGCACTCACTTAGCCTAACATGGCTGACCCCTCTGTGCACTGTAGCCCTGAGCTAAAGTGTGGATGATGTCGTTGTTAGCCTTCGCGCTGCGCTCACCCCCTGTCGGCACACTGTTAGCTGTCCACTGCTCAGAGGAGCCCTAAGTGCCTGTGACAGTTCTAATGAATAGACATGGCCTCGCTTTGCAATGTGGGAGTTTTTTTTTTTTTCTTTTTTTTAACCCAACTGCCGCCTCAGCTTTTATAAGATATCAAGAACTCTTCAGGATTGTGTCAGCTGCATTGCCACACAGCTGGTTGCTGCAAACACGTCCTTTCTGCCTGGACTTTCACCATGACCAAGTGGGTGAAGGTCCGACGTTTTGCATTTATGTTTGGTTGTGCCTGCATTGTGTGAAGGTTTAGACACAAGGGCTTGCTGCATACAAAAGGCATCCTCCATGCAGTGCTAAGCACTTAGCCCTTATTTAACTGGCTGGTTACTGAATAAAATGTTCAAGGCTCAAGGATGTGGAAACATCAGAAGAAAAAATGTTGGCACCAGACTTCCTGTGGAATGGAAACGCTCCTCCATCCTCTGTCATTTTGTAGCTAAAAATAAGAGATAAAGAGGATGGGAAATAAAAGCTTGTAATAAACAGAGAAATCACCCGAACAATAACCCGTCTCTTATCATGGATAGGGTACTTGTTTGCCATCATTACTCTGAATTCACCTTGTCTCCTTGAGCCCTCAATTCAAAAACTGAAAAGGCAGTCAAAAGTGGACACATTTATCTGAATGTCGACCCAAACCATTATGCCCGATGGACACGAAACCAAGTGAAGTGTGCAATCAAGCTCCCTCAGTTTTGATGACTGAATTATCATTATCTGTATTGTTGTGCTTCCCCGGGCCCCGACCCGCTGTTAACAGGACCTGGCATGGGCACGGTGCCCTCATGCCAACTTAGTCAGCCGTCTAATGTGCCTAGAGCAGCTCTGGCGCCTGGCAAACACTTAACATCACTCTAATCCCTGCTTACTCTTGAGCCCGTATGAATTACCGTACAATTCATGTGTTTCATTTGCAAATGAGATTGGGCTCAATTACCGCTGCACTGTACCGCTGCATAGCGGTTACAAAACGGACACCTGTGTGACTAATTTATGAATTCGACTTCTAAACTGGAGTCAAGTCTGAGGAGGATTCTTCTTCTAAGTGCTACAGATGATATAAGAGCACATCTGCTGTTGTCACAGTCTAAGATGAGAGCATGTCGACTGACTGGAGAGAACGAGGCTTCCAACTGTGTACAACTCACAAATTTAATGGGACATTGCTCAAGCGCCAGCGCTCTCATGTTTTTTCATGATTGCTCAACATACACAGTGTTGACAGGCAGTCAGACACTATTTGATGGTTACCCATCAGTCAAGAGGCATTGGTCTAGGAGGTTTGTGCACCATCCGTTTCATCAAAACCGTATATAATTTATTATTATATTTGGAATAGATCCCAGAAATATATACTTGTTAAAAGAAAACAGCAGATTGTGTTGCTACCTCCAGGCATACACCAAAACCCTGACTGATGATACAGTTTCAAATTTGTGAACATCGCCAGCTGCCCCTCCCATCATATGGAAATGGTCAACATCACAGCTTCCAGGCTGGCATTAGTGGCAACATGATGTGGCAGTGCATGTCTGCGATGCAACAAAACTGGCTTTCTTTTCATAAGTCAGCATGAATTGATCCATTTTTGTGGTAGCTTGACCTCATAATTAGATGCCATTTAGAGGCCATTTTCTCTTTTTGTTCTGTTTCAGCTGGAAATATCTTGAGTTATAAATCACTGCACAAATAAAATCCCCTTAAACATATTTTCTCAATCAGCCTCTTATGATGAGAAACAAAGTCAGAATATATTTCTGTATTTGTGTATGTGCTCTTTGTCACTTGCTTGAAATAGGAGGGGGGTTGAAAAGTGGTGATGTCACAAAGGGCACCAATCAAAATAAGATATCATAATCTGGTGACTGTTAAGAGGCTGTTTGCGTTTGCCTGGTTGGTGCAGTGCATCTAGTTTCTCAACAATTTGTGTATTTCACCTCCTCTATGTGCATGGAAGACGATATTATACCTTGTAAGACCGTTTTCTACTGGAAAACCTTTTATAAATATGTAAGTGATGGTGCATAAGAATGCCTAATTATTGAAGAATCTCAGTAATGAGTTGGCTGAGTGGATTGTACCTATGATTTTCAAGTGAGCAACCAGAGGTTGTGTCCCACGAATAATTTTTGTTTTATCTCTTTTAGACTCCATTTTTCATTTGCAGTTTGGTTAGGTTTAGAAAATAAAACTACAATGTTAGATTTAGGCAATAAAAATACTTGCTTAGGTTTTGGAAAAGCTCATGGTTTGGATTAAATTGATGAATCAGCATTCGCTTTTGGTTTCAAATGGGACGTGAGCAGTGATGAACACCAAGCAACACTCTGTGCAACCCAGGACATAAGGCAAAGGGAGTCCCGTTTGTGTGCTTTGCCAGTCGTCAATCAAGCCTGATCAAACCACACACAGACAGTCCTAATGAAGCAGATTAATAGAGTTTTTGAAGTCTTGAAAATAAATGTTTTTTCTTCAGTTTATTGATGCTAATTTAGTCATGAAAGTCACTTTTATCCAGAATCCAGAACAACTGCTTTTGATTTTGAAATCAAATTTAGAGGACCTTCATTTTTACAAAGACACCTACAGTCAAAGCCAAGTTGTCTGAACTGTTTTTACCAAATAAATGTAGGCGTAATCCACAAATTACTTTAGGGGGAACAAGTTTGCTCTTGATTGACTGCCTCTTCACACCAACACTCTTCTAGTCCTGTGACCTCTAGTAGCTTCTTGTGCAGCAGCTGTTTTATGAGCCTTGTCCTTGTTCTGTATGTTTAAGCCTGTGTTGTCCAGTTATGAGGAGTCTGCACAGTATCTTGAGTGGAAGCCAGGCCAGAGTTGGGCACCCAATCACCCTTATAATGGCTTCCCCAGCTGGTGGAGGAGGTCAGAGTGAGGCCAAGCCTGCTTTTAACCCTGCTCCTCTGTGACAATAGAGACATTCTGCCAGGCTTCGTTTTGTTCTTGCTCACAGCTCAAAGCCTGTTTCAACATTTCCGCTGTTACCGCCACTCAAACTGATGAAAGTAAGTCCTCTTCTGGATGCAGGTCTGGTGAGCTGGCAAGTTGGGGGCGATGCAAAATCTTGCACATCCTTGACTAGTGTCCCTCTGTGTATTCAAAATCTACACCTGCTGCAGATGCTCTACCTGACTTAGACAAGATATTATTTTTGTTACAGTGGAACAAATGGATCTTTCTTCTGATTAGCAAACTTAGCTACGAGCCAGGGCCTGTCGTTATCAATGCTTGATGAATAATTTAACTGCAGGCTTTTTCAACTAAGCTGCAGATGAAGCTATGGTGAATTACTGACCTTCGAATTTAAGCAGGCCCTATGAGCCCTGTGTCAGTCAGTGTGCTTTTGTGCGAGTGTGTGTGAGGGCTTATGGATTCATACACTCAGGTGGAAGTAGTTGTGATGACAGCTTAACAGGCTAGTTGGGTCGGCCCCGAGAGTTAAGCTTATTGGCTAATTAACAAGGTCTTGGCCCTGGCACTATGTTTGCCCTCCTTTATGGGATTGGCAGCTTGAGCTGTGATTGTGTGCAGGTTGAAGCTTTGTCTATGTGTCTCTGTGTGTGCGTGCATGTAGATTAGCATTTGAGCTTGTGCATAAAATACTGTCCCTACTCTCCATATTATGGCAGCACTGTGTGTGTAGAACGTCTGGACTTTTTTTTTTCCCCAAACATAAGCTTCATTCTTAAATCTTGAATTTACTGATCTATATCCGAGTGTTTAGTGGTCAGTGCTGCTCTCCTCAGCTCTGCCAAGAGGCCGACTCCCTTTGGACTTTTTGTGGTTGGTTTCAATCTCTTCCCCTGTAATTGATAGGGATCTCTTTACTAATGATCAGCCACAGCCAGTGGGTCTTGACTACAAATACAGTCAGTGGGATATGCCTGGTAGCCCTCTGCTGCTCAGTTTGGCTGCAGGCCAGCCAACATATGGTACGAGCGCATGCAATGTGGTTTGCTGGAACAGATTTGAATGTTATCCAAAAGAATCAGATTAAATTTTGATTTTATCAAGTACTCCTTTTTTCACTTGGATTTCAGTTGAATGCCAAATTGTTCACCTGATAATTCAGCATTTGGCAACGGCCGACATGATATAACTGTAACAAAAAAAAAGATACTGCCTGTGTCAGAGCCAATACATACATCATGTTTGAGGCCAGTGGAGCGTGTTTGACACGGCGCTTCAAAGATGTGGACTTTTATCCGCTGGAATACAAACTGTGATGAATGCTGATGAACCGTCACACATGTGGCTTTGATATAGAGTGTTTTTTAATTAACTTGTAATTTTTCCCCAAATTTATTAGATCATTTTACTTATTTACAATGTTATTTTCTTCAAAACTTGAAGTCATCATTTTGTGTTTTGATGAAAAAAAATCTGTGACTCGATGTGTATTTTTTGAATATTGAAAAATAATGATATAATGATGAAAATAATACAATTGTTAAAAATTGTATAAATACATATGAAGGCATCTGGTACATAATGAGATCCTCTTTGTTCTGGAAGTATGCTCTGAACTGTAAACTTAACTGGGTTGGGAGGGTTACTTTAACTAATTTACCTCATCCAAGTATCACAATATTAAAGTAATGTAATTTGAAAAGACAAGAGCATATTACAATGACTTTTATTTAATCTTAATACACAAGTGTGTATTCTTTCAGAATCCACCCCTTTTTTTTTACCAAATGTATCTGAAATATAATCTAAAAGTAAAACATTTATTTTGCAAATCTGTTTCATGGACATGCTACTCCTAAACATAAATTAGGTGGTGCCTGATGATGTGAATTTGATGATAGCTCCAATCACAGCTAATATAAGGAGCAGCTGTGTCACTGATGCATTTTCCATCTCATCCTGCTCACTTTTCCGATATGGAGGTGTTGTCAGGTTTGGGGTTGGGGCAGATCGAGGTCGGTTTGAGGTTTAGTTGGCCATGTTGGATCCACTTTCCTTTTCTCTTCTTTGGTCAGCTGTGGAGCGGTTGTCGACTCAACTCAACCCCCCCACTGATATTTGGCTCTATGACCCCCCCATCTCTCTTCTGTGACCTAAACCATAGATCCAGCCCACATCAGCTTCCCTGAGGGTCGGTCCAAAACAACGCTTCTATTGTGTCTGAACCACACATCGCGCTGTATGTATGTGTGTTTGTCGGTGTGTGTGTGCGCTGAGTAGGGTAGGGTTTCATATATCATGCCTAAAGTGGAACCAGAAGGCCGGCTCTTGAACTGGTGTTTTGGAAGCGTGCGTTCAACAAAGAAGCAATTTTTCAACCTGGATGTGTGTTCAGATTCCAGTAGTCTTGTTTTTTCTAAAAACAAAACTATAACTATCAGTCTCTTGATTTTCAGATTGCTCAGTGACATTGCATTGCCATTACCATTTGTCCATCCAGTCTAAATGAAAACATTTCACAAAATGTATTCTCCACAAAATGACATAATTAATGAATTATTAAAGAAAACCAACATTTTATTTATTTTCAAAAAAAGAAAAAATAAACCCAGAAAAATGTGAGAGGAGACAAAAGAAATAACATATGAAAGCTCTGTTGTTATCCAATGAATAGATAGTTGTTGCTACTGTGCATCATCATACGCCCAAGCTTGTACAGCTTTTAAAGCTTATAAATTACTCTTGCTTGATTGTTCTCCAGCTCCAGAGCTGAGGTAGAGAAGTTGGAAAATATCTGAAAAATGTTGGGCTTTTATTCCTTCACAAAGCGAGTGATAATTGTGAAATGAAATCAGCCAGTTTCTTTCTTCATGTGTCCAAGTGTTGCCAAACATGTCTTGAGATAGTCAGACTTTGTTGGGTCTGATGACGTGAGATTTTTACCTTTAATTCTTGCTGCTCAATCAGTGCAGTGAGTGTAATTTCTAATGCAGTACCTTTCCTTTGTGGAAAACGTTGTTTCCCAACCCTCAGACTGTTGGTTGTCAATATCAGTAATATAATTCAGGGCAGACCTGACCTCTCTGGCTTCACAGCAGGGATCAGCAGCAAGGCTTTTCTAGTTTTAAGCTCACACCTTCAGTCGAAACACTATCCTTTGTCTAATTCAGGGCGACAGGGTTTTCGACCCGGTGCCTTCTGGAGCACCGCCACCTTATATCACATAAAGTACTTCACACTGCTGGGAGGGAGTACAGTGAGAGTATTTATAGCGTGGGTGGCCCCAGTGGGAATGAAAGCTCCATCCAGGCAAAGTTGGGGCCTGTTTTTAGTCTCTCAGCTGCAGGTGAAGTTAAATACAGCAGTTTAATTTTGCTCTGTGTAAAAGGTCAAAGGTCAGAAATAGGGTGTAGGTTGGTTGCCATGTAAATGTTTGCTCATAACTGCTATTAAGTAATCTTTATGCTGAATTATGTTTTTGTTTTGTTTTGTCACATCGGGATGTTAAAATGCTGAAATTACTTTCTGACTGTCAGCTGGTTGGCGTAGCAGATGCTATTTAAGTCACTCCATTATTGTCTGAAGTTTACAAAGACTACTGTATAACTTCCTCCATCGCCTATGAAACCAATCACCAGAATTAATTTGCGTTTTTACTCTACTACAATTGTTAACTGAATATCTTTGTATAAAAAAAAAAACAATTTAAAGCAACAAAATGTTACTTCATGGAGACGGATGGTTGAATGTTTTGTCTGTTGCTTTGGTGTCTGACCCAAGCAGCTAACCCACAGTATTTGACAATCTGGGGATGACACTCGACAGTCAACTATATGTTGGTTCTGGCCCTGTGAAATTGTGAAAGGCATTCTTCATTATTTTTCTGACATTTTGAAGGCCAATAACGGTATGGCCCAGCAAGCAAGAAAATAATCAACAAATTTATTGATTAATCATAATTTTAGCAACTCTATCTCCCCATTTATCCTCTTTTTTTATACCACATTTTTAAATTCATGGTAATATTTCATTGCATTGATACAGGTGGCCTACTCTGAGCATATCACTGAGCAGCAAAAGCAAGAGAATGTGTGCGTATGAGTGTACAAGTGTGTGAGTGTATGAGGGGGTGACGTATGAAAAGAGGGTTACACAGGGCTACTATCCCTCAGAAACCCACCTCCCCCTCCGACCTCGAGGGCCGGCTGCTTTCTCGGGCCATGTTCTGCGACAAGAGAGTCTCGGTGTCATCTGACAGATGAAAATAGTGTGTGTGAAATGGACACCGTGCTAACACGCAGCCAGGCTAACCACTCTGCAGTTTAATGGTTTTACAACACTGAGCTAGCAGTGATAGGCCATTGAAAGTGTGTGTGTGTGTGTGTGTGTGTGTGTAGTGTGTGTGGTGTGTGTGTGTGTGTGTGTGTATGTCGGTGTGTGTGTGTCATAAACTCTCTGTGCAATTAAACGTCTCAGCACTGTACTGGCATTCTTTAATCAGTGTGTGTGGTGTGTGTTGTATGTTCAAGTGCTTCGGAGTGTAGCAGTGTTCTCATATCAGTGTGAATGTGTGAGTGCGTGTGTTGTCTGTGTGTATCTTTTTCCTCCTCCTGGCTGGCCTGTCTCCTCATGTTTGGACATATGTTGAGTTTTATTTCACTGAGACATCAATCCTGCTGGCCAGCTGTTAGGACAGCTGCTCTCTCTGTGCCTCTCTCGCTCTATTTCTCTCTTTCACTCTATCAGCCGCTCTCGCTCTATCTCTCTGTATCTTTCCTCCTGTCTGTCTGTTTCTGTCGGTCAGCCTCTCGCTTCTTCTCCTCACTTTTTCTTAAATTTAGTTGTCTCTACTTTTCTTTACTGTTTTTGTTTCTGTCTGTTTCTATGTTATTTTTCTTTCTTTCTTTCTTTCTTTCTTTCTTTCTTTCTTTCTTTCTTTCTTTCTTTCTTTCTTTCTTTCTTTCTTTCTTTCTCTGATGCTGTGGGGTCTGCAGCCAAAGTCACACCACTGACATAAATTTGGAAGTGCAAAGTGAAGCTGTCAGCTTCCATTTACACATGTTCAGTAGCAAAGTTAAGACTGAAATGTTTTGGGGTTTTTAGCCGTAGATGTGTTACACAAACATCAGGTACTTGCTCGAACACTGGCCTTTGTTGTTTTTAACATTAACTAATTTTTCAGATTAATGTTTTTCTCTCTTTACTTTGGCGTTGGCCTGCAGATTCAGGAGCTCCTGAGCTTTGGCACTGCACATTGTGTGTGTGTGTGTGTGTGAGAGAGAGAAAGTGAGTGAAAGAGACGCTGTGTTTCCATCCAAATGTCAAGTGAATTATAGAGGAACTTTTGAAAAGTCATCAAATCTAAAATGTGAACTAAGTATGCTTCTATAAAGCAAACATACCAGCTTACTGAATGCAGACCCTCTGAATGTCAAAAGAAATGGAAACTTTCTCTCAGGTATTGTTCTTGTTCTTTTACGTATTTGAATTAAGGTCAAATTTCACACGTTCACCTGAAGCCAAACAAAGAAAAATATATCTGGCTAATAAGGACCATACAACTACAATGGAGAAGTGTCTTGTTTTGCCATGAAAGAAACAACATGTATGATGTTTCACAGAAGGTGTTTTGACTTTATCTTCACAAGTCATGTTTCTGCTGCTGCACAATGAGACTGAACAAGCTCTACTGATTCAGAAACATTTTATAACTTAAACTATTAAATAACTTACATGTACAATCCTGTTAAATTGTGTGACAGCTGTGGAGAAGTTTGGAAATTAAGGACGACAAAAGGCTTTTTAAATTTACTTTAGTGACTTTGTCTCCATGTCAACATCTGCTGATCTTAATGGTTGTTGAAGTGTCAGTGATACCAAATTGGTGGGAAAATTGTGAATTGACAAAAATAAAGTAAAGCTAGGTAAACGTGTCGGCCGTAACAATAATACAATCCAGTAGGACCTTGTGTTTCTATGTTAAGAACATTTTGAAATGGGAAAATACTACCATTGTGCTCTATTAAGAACATTTTATTGAAACGTTCATTCCATGAAAAACTTAAAAAATATAGAAACAGAGAGAGTAACAGACAGACAGAGGGAGCAGAGAGAGGGACTCAGTCTGAGTTGAAGCCTGTGGCACACTGTGTTGTTTTTGGCACTGGATGTTTGGGAGTGTTGATGCTTGCCTCACACACACTCACAGTTGCACACTGCCTGTGGCTTGTGTAAAACACCCAAAACACTGTCTCTTGGCAGGTTGGCGTGGGGACAGGTGATAAAAGTGTGTTTACCCTAAACACTCGCTGGCTGACTGGCTGTCTCTGCGCTGATTTACTACAATTCTCTCCCGTTATCCACTTCTTATCGCCTTCGCCTCGCTTCTGTGTCTTTTTGGTTTTATTGCTCACTCACTCCTTCTCTCTGTCCGTCCAATAACACTTGTGTCTGTTTGTTTTTTTTCGTCGAGGAGAATAAAGAAGGTGATTGATAAGCTACTTCTACAGTTCAAAATAATATAAATAAAACATGTTTTAACAAGGGCTTTCTCAATTTCTCCTAATTTTTCCTAGCACTCATCTCTCACCTTCATTGTCTTTCATTGCTCACTTTTCTGATCTCTCTCTCTCTTTTCCTTCCATACAACTCTCTGTACTTACAGAGCATGAAACGAGCATCTTGATCATCTTGCTCCTCAACTCACCTTCCCTCTTGTTTTCTCTTCATCCACCCATCCTTCTCTCCTCACCCCAGTCATCCACCGTCTCCCTCCTTCTTTTAACCACCCATCTTCCGCATTTCCCCTCCACTTGAAAAAGGAGTCGGTGTTCGGACAGCGAGGAATTTTTATCCACCCTCCAATCTAAACAGCACTTGATCCCTGACTTGGTCTCGGGGACAGATAGAGAGCCATCTAGGGTAAAACATTCCCCTCTCCTCCCTCGCTTCTTCTTCTCTTCCTCTTCTCATCCCCGATCTCACCTCACCCCTCCCATCCCCCACTGTCTCTGTGTCCGATCTGTTTATCGGTACGTGGGGTATAAATTGCTCATCAGAGTACACACACGGTTGACTTATGCAGATGTCTAGGAGTTACAGGTTGTATTTTCCTTCTTAAGTGCTCCCATAAATCGCCTTCCCTAATTTTGTTTTATGGGACTCCCAGTGGACGAGCGCACATTGGCGTCTTTAGGTCTTGTGATGAGAAAAAAAAACTCATCTGACCCCATCCTCCAGCTCTCCCCCTTTAGTGGCTGTAAATATCACCCATTGAACCAAATGTATACAAATTCATATGCAATGGAGCCACCCGTCCAATAAATCTGCTGAAATATGGGTGGATTCATAGACATTGTCTTAACTACCTTATTCTACTGCTATGTGGACCATCCCGTCTGGAAATGCCTGCTGTTTTTCCCAAATATGGGAAACCACCATCATATATTCCTGTATTTTTTAAGGTCTTTGTTGTGTAGCCGTGTACCACCCCTCCTTCCCTCGCTCACTGCCATTGTCGCCCCCTTTGTTTACACTGATCCCATGTGATCTGGACGTCTGCATTAGCTTATTTACAACAATCATAATCCGACTGTAAACATGCAAGGCTTTAATGGACTCGGTGGGGAAGTTGTGCTCGGCCACTGACTGCGTGTGTTGACCACACAATGGGCCCATACGTACAAACTAAACATTAAGCCATTCACAATAGGCCATGTGCCCCTTATGAATGCCTATAGCGCCTTTTGTCAGGATAAAGGCACCACAAATGAGCTATTGTCTGACTTAACCATTCTAAATCAGGCAAGCCCTCAGGGCCATGTTTTCCGCACAGCACCCAAGAATGTCTCCTTTTTGTGTGTGTGTGTGTGTGTTTTTTGACGTCCTTGGTGGCTGAGGCTTCGGCATGGGGCCCTGCGTGACCATGACTCCATCTGTGGCGCATCCACTGGCACGAAATCCAGAGAGTGCAGGGAGCAGTTTCACATGCAGACACACACTCACATTATTGTACACATTTATCTGTCATTAGGGGTCTCCCAATCAAAAAATAAGTTGATTGATGACGTGGTGAAGCAGTGTGAGATCACGGGAGTCTTTATTATCATGCTGCCATTGTCGGTTAAATCTAACTGATGAGGTTGAGGTTGATGTGTTAAAGTTTTTATTCACGTCATGTTAAGTCATGTTTGCTGACCTCTCTCCTCACCCTCTGGCGTATCAGCCGGTGTTTGTTACATGTGCATTGTAATCTTGAATAATGGTGACATAAGATGTACATTTACTAATATATAGGATTTCTCTTGGTTTGCACAATGTTGGAAGTAGTGGTGATGCAATTTTGTAATACTGTGATGATGTTCGGTTTTGTGCATCGTTGGTTTATGAGTTCATCTGAACTATTCTTTTTGAATAATATTTTACAGTTAAGGTTACAGAGTCCCCTCACCTCCCCATACTCGTATGTTGAGGGTTAATTATATGCCAAAAAAGGAGACAAAATACACAAACAACAGAGTTAAAAAATAGATCTGTAGATATCAAGACATTATCATTACTGTGAATTATTTGGGCCGCAACAATCATATTTCGGATTAAACATTTCGGATAATACAGTGCTTGGCAGTTTACCCTATGGTGCACTATTACTTTTTCCTCGGACTGGCACTTCTCGCTCTTTCCTGCCCCGTCCATATAACGCCGGAGACACACAGGAGGTGAAATGGCACGGAAAGCGCTGCTTACATTCTTTTGGTGCTCTTGTTAACCAATAGTACCACAGTGCTCTGTGGCCTTCTTGAAATCTACAGCATTCCTTTTGGCATTTGCATTATTCTGTCCTCGTGCCCTGAGCTGATCAGGCAATAAATCACACTGATAAACTATTAGAAATAGTGTCATCACTTTTTGTGGTCGTTTTTATTCCTCAGGGATGAACAGCAGACACAAACACAGACACATAGACTGTAGGCATAAAACAAAAAAACAGGTCATCACACAAGTCTATGGTCCTTTTAACTTCATTGTTGAGAAGAAGCAACGGCTCACTTATCCAGGATCAGTTAAAAGACTATATGTTATAAATTCGCAAGGTTATTATAAAGATCAACTCTGTGTAGGCTTGATTAGAAAAGAAAACAAAGCAGAATTTACCAACAGAGGGAAATGCCTTAATTTTAGTATAAAATGGAAAAAATCCAGTAAAGTACCAGTGTGTCAAACCTGTACTTGAGTAAATGTACGCATACAGTTCACCACTGTTACCTGGCAGCATGTGTTCTTGACTTTGTGCATCTCTGTCTTCTTTTGGACGAGTCACACACAAACATGTGTGCAGATGTCTGTCTCTGTTTGCCGGTCTGCTCCGCCTGGTTAAGAATTGAAAAGTTCCCATTGTTTAAATAAAGTTCACAGCAGGACTCCAATCGAACAAATGAGACCTTATGAATCTTATGAGACCACGTGGGACCACTGATGTCTATTATCCTGAGGCTATGAGACATATTGTGAGAAAGAGGACAGCCGCAAATAAGACAGTGTCTCAGAACAATGCAGACATTCTCAGTTAGTCAGCTGGATGGCTGCTTCATTTTTTTTTCGTATTTCAGGGAAAGAGGGTGGATACGGTTTGTTGTTCCCATTTTGAGAAAATGATCAATTCATAGGAATGGAATCTTTTCTCTCTTGTCCTTTTCACTCTGTCTATTCTTTTTTCCCCTTCTCTTGCTTCTGCTATGTATTTCAAGGTTGATTTATGTGAGTCATAATAAATATTCTCAGATGTCTTTAACTTTAATCTCAACAGGTGGTAAAAAATACATCCCAGAAAGTTTTACATTGTTACCCCAAAAGTCTTTACAGATCTGAATAGCTGTCATCTCAAGAATATGGCAATAAAAATTATCATTTTGATTGATGTTGAAATTCATATAACATCCTATCATGCTATTACAAGACACAAAAAGTAATGATGATTGTTTTCTGTCTCTTTGTAGAACCAACTTGCATGGAGAGACTCCTCTCCAAGGACTGGAAGGAGCGCGTTGACCGCCTGAATGCCAACGAACTACTGGGGGAGGTCAGAGGTAAGAGCAGTCACAAGTCAGAGAGAAAACAGCCACCTCAGGGCCAGCATCCACATCCTACAACCCTCATACAAAATCAAGTTGGCCAAGTACAAAAACAAAACAGAATGTGATTATTTCCTTATCCTTTTAGACATATGCTAAATTGAAAACAGTACAAAGACAATATATTTAATGTTTTACCTCATCAGCTTCATAGATTTTTGAAAAAATATCCTTAGTCTGAATTTGATCAGAAATAATGTTTCACAAGTTGGGACAGGAGCAACATAAGACTGGGAAAGACGTCGAATGCTCAAAAACACCTGTCTGGAACATTCCACAGGTAAACAGGTTCATTGTTAACAGCCGATAGTATCATGATCAGGATGAAAGGGACATCCACGAGAGCCTCACAAGCCAGGATGGGGCGAGGTTCGCCTGAAAGACATGACTGTATAAAAGATATTACTACACTACTGGGCTATCTGTTAACACAGTTTCTTTCTGTTTTTATTTATTTTTTACATATTACCCAACTTTTTGTGGACTGGGGTTGTACAACTAAGCCAACATTCACAGCCACAAACAGTGAGCTGTCAAGGTTTACGGGACGCTGAGACTCTCTGTCCCTGCTTCACTGTGGCCCTCTGCAACAGATGGCACAGCAATACATGTGTTTGCGGGCTGGTAAGGAGGAAAGAAAAATAAATAAACTTTTTTTTGTTGTCCTAAATGTCTGAAACCTGCAGATCCTTAGCATCTGAGGAACATCTCTTTATTCTCTCTGGATGACCTTAAAATGTGCAGTGTTAGAAAACAAGCAAATGGTATGTACAGACAGCTTTTTGCAAAGCTAAATTCAAGGGTAAGGAACATTCAAACATGTTGTAATTCTCTCCTCTGTGTGTACTTTAAGCACGTTTCTGCATATAAAAGCAAAAGAGTAAATGGTCGGGAGGCCTACCTGTCACCACAGACAGAGCAATGAAGGCCGGTTTTACACAGGACAGGTTGTAATTGCATCTTTGATTAAAGGGTGTGAATGAAGGGAGAGGCCGCACATGCTCCAATATTTTTGTCAGCAAATAGCGTTCATGAAGCTATAAATTTCACCCAGGCAAATGTATTCTCGACCTGCACTGGTATTCAACAGTGAAAATAGCAGCACTGTCTGTGTGTGTGTGTGTGTGTGTGTGTGTGTGTGTGTGTGTGTGTGTGTGCGTCAAGGGGGGGTCTTATGAGAAAATCTCATTCAACGGCTGCAGCAGGAGGGACAGGTGGGAATGAAAGGCCATCCTTTGAAAGCAAACAAGGCTGTCAATTTTATTGATAATGAAAAGCTAGCATCTTTTCAGTCTTATTCTCTTCATGTCGTATGACATATTTTGCTTGTTTAGAAGATGTTTCAAGTTCTCGGATGGGTCATTGGTGTAATAGGAATTATTTTTATGCAGTATGATGTGAAACATGTCCTCCATTGACCTCATTGTAATCATCATTATATTGCAGATTGGAAACATATATATATTTTTTTTGCGTATTATATTAATTCTCAGCAATCGTAACATAAAATAAGACAAAGACCTGACAGAACAGTACAGTTAACTTCTTTTATATGACCAATAATTCTACCTACAAATAAGAATTCAAGGTGGCCGAAATGGTCAGTTGGTTAAGATCATATTGTGCCCATCCGATTTTATGATTTTTTTTTTCTTTGCCGCAACATATGTTAGGTGTATGCTTTAAGGGGGCACTGTACATTTTTCTTTATAATTATGTAGAAATAAATTAATTAAAAGGGTTAGTTTCACAAAATAGCCAGAAATGGCCCTGGTAAGGACATACTGTTCAATTAGAAAGGAAAATGACAGATAACACTGGTAGAAAACACGTTTCTGTGGAAAACTGATCAATTTACGCACAGAAACGCCTTCAGTGTCCGGAGCTACATCAAATTTTGTTTGTATTCAGTAACATTAGCCGCTAATGGCTCCGAAGTTGCGCTGCTCTCAATGAGAGAAACCGTTTGTGATCGTCTCCCGTTGAAATGGAAAGCATTTCCTCTGTGGAAAGTGGAAAAAAGGGTCGACAGAGAGCGTTCTCCAGCAGAACAGCACCGACATTGACTCTCAATCCAGGACAGAGATCTGACTCTCTCTCTCTGTCTTCACGCTGACACCCTCCTTCTGTATACACACTCACACGCACGCACGCACGCACGCACACACACGCACACAGAAACTACACACACACACTTCAACACCTTTTGCAAATTAATAGAGATTTTTTAAAAAAGCTTTGTAAGCCTTGACTTGGCTCCAGGATCTATAGAGTTGAAAATTCTTTTTATATGAACCATGTTTGTGCTTTTAGAAGTAAGTCATATAATTTCCACTAGTAGAATATTTTATCTTAGTCTGTTTTCACTAATAATTTAAAGTGGGAAATCTAATCTAAATGCAGGTCAAGTGCAAGAATCCTTTACAGCTTAACTTTTATGTTTTTTGTAATATTTTACAATAAGAAATTAAGATAAAAATGCTTTCTTGTTGGCTCTACTGTCTACTGAAAATAAGGAACCTCTAACACAAGAGTATGTCACTCTGCTGACCTCTCTCACTCAAACTACTCTGAATATCTTTTAAAACCTCTGTGTCGTGAATCAATATGTTATCAAGTCCTTTGTCCATAAAAGATAATCCTAACCCGTACTGTATGTACTGTTAGCCGCACACTGTTTTTCTTTTTACTCAAAAAAATAGAAGGCGTGTGTTTGACTTGCCGTGAGCAGTACTGCTTTTATCTGACTGTTGTAGGTTTTGTTCTCATTTTTTTTTTTTTATCAGCTCATGAAAAACGAGTTACTCTGCTTTTTTTTGTGTCTTTGTCTTGAGAAAGCCAAAAGGTCCACGGGATGGCTAGGTGTTTATTTGTAGTGTTTTATTCATAGCCAGTGTGAGGCCAAGTTTTGATGTTGAAGGAGTTTTTTTTATTTACTTTTTTCATTATCTTTTCCTTAACATAACCAAGTATTGTTGGTGTCTTTATTTTGAAGCGTGGCCGAATGTGACACTGACACTGTAGACTAGCGGGTCTAATACACAGTTTGGCGTGATACCAAACCTGACCACAAACAGGGACGACCAACCTGGATTCTGGTGTCTCTTTACTCCCACCATGGATGTAGCATTGCATTGACTCAGACAATCCTTCCCTCTGAACAAAATCCAGGCAGTGATTATGTTCGTCATCACAATGTAATTGGTAAACTAATTTAGTAATATATTAATGTAATATCTAGACAGGATTGGTGGAGGGGAGGGACTGCCTACAAATAAGTGCTGCCTGAGAAACTGAGGAATGGGTAAAAAGTCTTAAAGAAATGATGCTTCAGGATTCTGATTAGATATAAAGGTGCTGTGTGTTTTCCTTTACATTCAGTGTTACTCACCAAAAACATCTCATAAAACGTATTTTAAATCCAGCATTGTTTACGTCTGTGTTTATTAGCTTGAAGTCTTTTTCCTCACTGCTTTCTTTGGCCCACTTGTGACAGTGTAGTCAGGAGTGTGGTTTGCGCACCCCTCTTATTGAAATACAGCTCTATAGCACTACTACAGGTCAAAAACTCCACAGGGACCCTTTGACAGACAGTAATAACAGCTGATCTCAAAGGCTCATATTTGACTGGCTTGTAAGACACAAGATACCACGTTTATATTAATGGTGGTAAATCATAGCTGCATATTGCTGACAGTTAAAAGTGAGTATGGCATGACTTTTTGTGGGACAGAAAATCCAGTCGAAGTACATTTTGACTGAGGTTCACTGGAGGCAACAAGACCCAAGACAACCGCATGCTTGTCCTTTACATAGAGCTGGAATGTGCAGTATATCAATTTCTTGTGTGTTAGTTCAAGACACTAATAAACATGAATAAATATAGAATGTACCAGTACATGCATACATACAGACATGAACAAACACACACAGATGTCTGTGTTCGTCCAGCTGTGTCCTGACCAAAGAATCGCTCCAATTGAATTCAAGGGTTGAAGTCTTTTATTCGTTGACGGCTGAAATGAAGCCCAGTCCATCTGACCGAAATACACAAAGACAACTGTTGCTCTGTGTCTCCTCACACAACAACCTGAACCTATTTGTTCAGTTGCAGTTATTTTTAGGGTGAAGAAAACTGATGACCTCCTTCTTCTTTTTCTTTTTTCCTGGAACGCTCATTAGCAGTGATCATGCTTGTAATGTATATCATCTATATGTTTTTTTTATGGCAGTTATATATGTACACATGTTATTTTTGACTACAATATGTCTCAGTGTTGCACACACATCTATGAATGTGTCTAGAATGACTACACTGTTTTTCTGCAGCCTTTTGTGCAGCTCCAGCAGGACATTTCACTTTACTTCGGTGATTATTTGCTCACTTTAACTTCACGATTATGTTGTTAACTGACTGGAGTTAAAGCTACCCAACCATCTGCTGCTGCAGCCAGTCTGCTTCAAGATTCAAACATAGCTTTCAAACTGTGTGACTAACCTTTATTTGGTCTTAAATACAATTTGTTCTTACTCATGCAGGGAAGAAGTTGTCTGAGTGTCTCTCTTTTTATTGCATTATTTTTGGTAAAATCTTTATTCTCTTAATTTTCCATCTGAACCAGGTTTCAGTGAATTCCCAAAAAGCTGTAAAAAAACAACTACTGCATCAACCAGAGTTTTGCAAATATTGTGAAGGCTGCATAATTAAAAAAAAAGAGAGTACAAGCTTTTCAAGGAAATCATGAATCTTCATAGCTGCTTCCTGTCTACACACCTCTCCCCTCCCCTACTTAGTGACCAAAAACTTGCAGAATATTTTATATTTTAATTTTGCACATTTAAATCATTACAAATTGGAAAAGCTCAAAAGAACAGATGGACAGAAAGTGTCTGATTATCCTGTCAGACGCAGAAGCTGGCACATCTGGCAGCAATAATCACACTGACATTCAGAATCACTTAAATCAGCCATCTTACCCATTACATCTTTGTTTTTTTTATGTATATGCTCCTGACTGTCTGGAGGACTGTGTACAGTCAACCTCAATATGTGCAGATTAAATGTGATCTCTCTGACTCCCCGAGGAGATGGCACAAAATGTAGCGACTGTGTTTGTCTCGTGGCCTGTGGGCTGATGGGAAGTCAAGTGTGAGTGTTTGTTGTGGTGTGACACTGAGGGGAAGGGTTAGTCATACAGAGGAATGCTGGGAGTTTGGCACACAGATGCTGTCATAAAGCATGGTGGTTTGGCAGAAGCACAAAATGTCTGGAGTTGTCAGGAGGTGTAATATTGTGAGTGTGATCATTTGTTTGTTTGTTTGTATCATGGCTTTTGTGTTTCACTAGGTGTGTTTGTGTGAGTATAGGTGACTGGGAAAAGTTTGTGTCATATGGTAAAAAAGAGCTGCATTATAGAGTACATCTAATCTACTGACTACAGCTGCCATGCAAGGTGCTTGGCCACTCACACACACTTAGACAGTGATGGAACAGCTATCGGGGGTAACTTGGGGTTCATTATCTATATATCTATATCTATATCCATTTACCTTCCAATAAGTAAACGACCTTCTGAGCCACAGCTGTCCAAATATATATTGAGTGACTCCACTTATTTAAAAAGGCAATATTTAGATTTTTATCGAAATCATTCAGAAATGAACTGAAATTATCAACAGAATGTAAAAAAATAGCAGTTTTAACATTGTGATGGCTATGTATTTTGTTGCAGAGGTATCAACTGAAGCGAGCATGCTAACCAGGGAGCCCTGTCCCAATCCAAAGCTTCTGTGCTATCGTTGTAAACACTAATAGTCCCCTTGTCTCCAAGGACACTCTAATGAAAACCAGTCTAAACCAGTCAATCTATCAATTTGGTAATTTTCTATATTATAGATCAATTTCAGGATGTGTTTTTTTATAGCTTGGTAATAGTCTGGTACATTTCCAACCAAATTAATCACATAAAGACACACTGGATTGCCGCAAAAATGCGTTGTTTTTCTTAGCTCATTTAAGTTAACATTTTGGAAGAACGTTGTTTTCATTGGATAGCGACTCTTTCATAAGCAATGCAAATTAAACCAGATCAATAAAATGTCTTGGAATTTAAAAAAAATAAAAAAATGCATTCAACTCTGACCATGCATGGGTAGATGGGAGATGTAGGTAAAACTGACAGTAAGAATGTTACTGACAATGGACGTGGTTTGCATTTTCTAAGTACATATTCTACAATAGCATTGACATAATATATGTGATATGAATACAATATGATTACTGAAAAAGCTCTATTTGATATTTCAAAAAAAAAAACTCAACAAACCGAAAAAACAAACACATCCTACAGAAGTAAGAGTTCTGACATGGTGCTCGTGGTTCATAGAAAGATCCTCCTCATCGTCCAAACAGAGTGAGAAAACACTTAATGGCTTTGTGTTTTGGCTGGTGCCCTCAGCAGGTGTCGGGAATAATCCTGATGGATGGAAAACGGAAAATGTCTGAGATGGATAGTGGTGCCAGAAGCGTTGAAGGAACGCAAGACGTTGTGTTAGGAATGCACAACCCGTAATCCACAAAGATGAATCATGGAGCTGTAATCGCAGTTGTTACGATTACACAATAGGCTTTACTTCCCTCCGAGGAATGTAGCAAAATAGGAAGAAGTCTGTGTGTGTGAGTGTGAGCGCATTATTAAGTATCCATCAGTGTTGCAAGACTGATTTGGCCAAAGAAACTTAGGGAGGGGTGGAGAATGGAGGAGAAGAGTGTTGATAAGAGCAGAGTAGAAGAGAGAGGAGGTGATGAAGAGGGGGAGAGGTGATTAAGAGAGCTGATGTTAAAAGAGGGGAGGAGAAGAGATGGAGGAGAGGTGATGAGCGGAGGGAAGATGGAACGGCAGATGACTACGAGGAGATGAGTAGTAGGGTTGAGACGATGAGAGGAGGAGGAGGAGGGGGGATAAGAGGAGTAGAGAAAAGGGAGGGAGAGGGTGGGGAGGAAAAGAAAACTAAAGAAAAGAGAGCAGAGGAAAGGAAAGAAGAGGGGCAAGGAAGCAGGACGGAAAAGTGAGGAGGAATCAAAAGAGCAGAGAAGAGGAAACGTCCAAAGAAATTGCAAAAGGGTAGGAGAGAAGGAATAAGGGGAGCAGCGAGAAGAGGAAAGGAAACCTTAGGGAGAATGTGGAC
>OMLP01000102.1:28550-40447 GCA_900302685.1 Spondyliosoma cantharus | reverse complement strand
TAACACACTGGCGAGTGTTAAGGAAATATATGTTTTTTGGATTAACATTCGCCCCCCTCAAACAAAAGCGCTACGACTCTGACAGATCTCATTAACTATAAAAGAAACTATCTCTCTCTCTCTCTGTCTCACACACACACACACACACACACACACACGCACAAAAATGCACACACACCCAGCAATGTACACATATGGAAAAAGCAGACAGATGAATTGCATGCATTCCCAAAAACACACTTGAAGAATTGCATGCATGTTGCACATTTAAGCAACAAGGATTTTGCATAAACAGACACAACCAAACACTTTCTACACAAGCAGAAACACTCACTTCAAGTACACCGTCTGATTTGCGCCACCACCTGCTTTCTTGCTCTCTCCTCGTCCTTCACACATTCCTCTCTTCCATGCATTCCTCCAGGTGCTCGCCCGACACCACACACCACTGACCCTTCATACTTCATACAAAAAAATCCATGTTTATTCCTACTGCGTGAGCACACACTCCCACGAGGCTGCAAAGAGAGGCAGAAATGAGGAATGGGATTAAAAAGCCATTATTCTACACTCTCCTTTGACTTTGGTCTGTTCTCAACAAAGGCTCTGACATGGAAAGCCTTTTAGGGACAAACAGTGGGGGTTATACACGGTGCTCGTATATGAATTTATGAGTGCATCCCAATGAGGGAGCGCTGGACTTGAACTCTGCTCGCCCTGGTCTCAAGCACCCATGTGTACCGACAATGAGCGTTATTATTAACCTTCGAATAAAACACTTGTGACCCTTCATGTTTCATTTGCCATGAATAAAAACATGAGAGCAAGCGAGGAACAAGGAAGGAGACAAAAGGCGAGACAGACGGAGACAGACAGACAGAGGGCTGTCTGAAGGTAAAGAGCAGGTTAGTTCTTGTACCTCCCCCACCTCTCTATACAATATGTGTTGTTTTGGTGTTTCAACAGGTGAGAACTACCCCATGCAGTTCATTCCATCAACAATGGCAGCTGCAGCAGCATCTGGACTCAGCCCATTACAACTACAGGTAAGATGAAGACACCTAGAAATTTCATCAAAATCACCCAAAAGCAAGACCAAGATTATCTGCATGTACAGAAAACACGTTTTTGTCATTGGAGGGAATCAACCTTTAAAATGAAATTGCACAAAAAAGGATGGGTAATGTCCTCTCACAACAAAAGAATAACAGTGGTGTAGAAAAGTAAGGGTGTGGAGGTTGGTGGGTGTGTATTTGTGTGCGATATACACTTCACTTTCACCTGGATTCATACCTCAACTCATAAAAATGTTGCACTCAGGATATATGTGATTTTTATAAATTTCTTTGGCAAGAACTTTTCAATTTTAGCCATGACTAAAACCCCAAAGTCCTTCCTTAACCAAAAATGCTTTACTTACTTCAACTTAAACTAAAGAAAACCTTGTGTTCAACTTCTCCTTTCAAAGTGGAGTAAAAGAGAGGTGCCGAGTTGGAAACCGTGTCAGGGCAAAGGCCGACAAAGCAAACTAAATAAGTGCCTCTTCAGTATGTCTACAATGATAACTCGAGTGAGTGTTTCACAGATCGAGCCATGAGGGTGAGGGTTTGTAGAGTGACAAAGTACATATGGATCTAATCCTGAGGGTGTATCCAGCAGGCCAGAACCCAAGACAATTGTGCAGAAGTGAGTTGATAAATAGAAAAGACAGTCGAGATAAGAAGCCTCGGCAAACTAAATGAAACTCCTTCTTGTTCTAACCTCGCACGCAGTTCAAGGGGGCATAAAAACCTGCAACATTTTCATAAGATAGACGAAAAACACTTGCTTCCAATCAAATACATGAAACCTTTTTTTACTCCTCAGAGGAGATCAAGAGGCCAAGGCTAATATAAAGCTTGCTGAGTGTCTGGTAGACTTTCTTGAAAAAAACGCACTGGCAACACTTGCAAAAAGGAAGCTGCATGAAAAGTGGTAATCATTATGACAGAAGGTCTAACTACAACAACAGAAAACAGGCGATCCCTGGAAAGTGCAGATTCTTGGCCAATAAAATTGAAAAACAAAGTTTTTACTACTACCTGCGACAAGTATTATTTTCTGACAGCTGCACCGTGTTGCAGTATACATTATGCATATAAATACCTTCCAAAAACATCAATAAGAGCAAAATGATGATGTTTAAATGGATAGGGAACACAAAAGGATGCATGCATTTCTTTATGAATTTGAATAAAGTTAACTTTTTTCAATAAAATAACATGATGCTACGGTTAGAGCTGAAGCTTTATAGCCTGACGCTAACATGCTAGCGCGCTTATCTGCTGCCTGTCAGCTGTGTGAGACAAAAGCTGTTATGATGAATCACAGAGGAATTCCGCCCCACCAGCGCAACACCTGGCCCCGGCAATTCATCAAATATTTTATTGCCGCTTGACACCTGTGGTTTGAAAATAGCACTTATCCATAATGGTTATCATTGAGCATATTTGCAAAGAAAAAACAAAGTGAAACAAAAACAAAAAAAAGAAAAGAAAAATGGAATCGTTACTCCCTAAAGGCTGTTTGGAATTTCTCAACATGGCCCCGTCGCCCCTCCTGCTGTACCTACTATCAGAGGAAAGAACAAAAGCCCTCAAAAGCTTTTTCACTGGCAAACAATGTTGCTTCATCATGTCAGCCATTACCATAGCATGGCTTTTGGATGTTACAAGAATCCTTATCTCAGTTTATTCAATTTGAATTGTGGTTTTTCACTTATCGAGGCCCTCATTAGCCGCTATTGACTTTGCAAAGCGCCGTGCTGCGCTGAGGGGATGGGAGCCACGGCGCAGCCTATCTCCACTCCTGGCTTTGAAATGATCAAAAGAGTCTCTTACCTCTTACAAGAGTGAGAGGTAAGAGGATGAATGATGTCGGAGATGCAAACTCATTCACATTTAAACACTGCCTGAGACGGGGAGAATGAGAGGCAGAGAGGAACCTGAATGAGAGAGGAAGCTTCTCATCACGGCGTTGGCTGAAATCGAGTTGAAGACAGAAGACAGAGAGCATGGGGGAAGTGTTTATGAGAGGAAAAAAAAGGATGATTATCTGAGGAATTTTTGTGAGATGGAGGCGCTGGCTCCCAGCACATGTTTGGACATTGTTTTGACAACAATGCCTCCGCCAAAAGCAATCATGATGAGATTTATGAGTTGTACTTGTTTGGTTATGTATCTTGATTTCAAAAATTTGCCAGCAGCGCTCTTTGTGCGGTGATACAAAGCACTTTTAATGATTCAATAAAGAAATCATACAGAAACTAGACGGGATGGACACAATGAAACACCTGCACAGTGTGCTTCTATCCAGTCCAACAGCCTTGCAGTTAATGCTGTACTTTGTGAAGTTGATATTGTTCAGCCTCTTGAAGTGAATCAACCCTTCACTTGGACCGCTGTAGACATGTAACATATATAATGTAGGTTGCATCATTCTGGAGTGTCTTTGCTGTGCGTTAGCTGCTTGTTTGTGTGGCGATGAGTTTGGTGGTGGTTTCCCTCAGAAGAAATGTGTAATTGATCCTTTCAATTTTCAAACTGACAACATTTTCTATTTTACAATATTGCACAGTATTGGTTTGAATTATTACTACACAGTCAGCATATCATGTGATCCACAGTCTGACAGATCGTGGACACATCTTGACTCATTATCAATGTAATTACTGTGTAGTTGTCTAAATGATAGCCTAATTCTTCCCCAGTGTTGAGCAATAATGCATTATATGAGTAGTGTAGGTTATTAGAATTTCAAATATATATTAAAGCTACGATGTTGAGTAATGCAGCATTACTGTGTTGCTGTAGGTACGTAGGGTAGGTTAAGGATACTTCACATCAGCTGCTAGCCAAAAAGCTGAACAAACAATATAGGATGAGGGAGAGAGTATACTTTCAACAGCGGGAAATTCAGAGTCTCAGTCAGTTAAATATGCAAAGAACATCATTGTCCATAGCAAACGTTGCACAAGCAGCAAAACGCTTTCAACTGTGAAAAATACAACATCTAATTTACTGAGGCTTCTGATACAGCAGCACAGCAAAGCAAAACTTGTTGAAAAAAAGAAGGAGAAGAAAAAAAAACCTGCTGGTGCTGACAACAAGGCGTATACTGCCAGGGAAGCAGCATGCACTCCTAAGTACCGCTCTCTGCACTCCAGCTAATGAACTGAACTGGATTTCAGGGCAGGACACGGTTGTGGAGAGACGTTAAGTGAAACAAGACTTAGAGAAGCTTGCAAAGTAAAATAGTATTATAACAACTACTTTTTTTTACTGTTGATACTAAAAAATAAGTAAAGTAATATTATCGCTTTGTAATGGCGTAATAAGTAAAAAGTAGTTTGCACAATGCAGCTTATCGCAGAAACAACCTTTTCTGTGTCATGTAGCACCTCTTCATATTTAAATGTAATCACTTCTCCTTATGTTAGGGCAGGTCTTTATTTAAGGTCAGGCGGTCTGCAGGAAACCCTGAGCTAACGTGATTGTGATGTCAGAGATTAACAACTAAACTGACGAGTGGAACAGAGACATTTGACGTCTCTACATCCTGCACTATCTTTGCACTACGATTTTTGTGAATGGCTCATCACTTATTTACCATGCATGAAACTGTCTCTGGCCTTTGCCCCTGGCTTTGACCCTTTGACTCTGCTGTTTGTTGTTTGTCATGTTTGGCGTGAAGTGAGGCCAGATGTACTGTTGAACTCACTAAAAATAAGATAAAAATGCATTGGGCAGGAAATTGCGTATACAATATGGAATGCATTATGGGTTGTGGCAAACATAAGATTTGATTTATGAAGTTGCATGTTCTAATGAGCCATTAATCATCATTTGTGATCAATAGAATTTGTTTTTCCTATGTGTGAGTCAGTCAGTTGGGATGTAAATAAGCCACTGCTGTGAAGGCGTTGGTCATTTCTTGACGTGGCAGTCCAGCGTACACACTGAGATTTTGTCTGTTTTTGAGTGTTTTTTTGTCATTAGTCTCAGTTACACTCCACTTCACAATAGCCTCAACTCCAGTGTGTGAAACTGTGCATTATCCTATAAAAAGGCATTGTAAATACACAATTACACCATGTTAGTTCTGCATTAGCAATCTCCTCTGCTACATGTAGTCGAGTACACACCAGCTGGCATCGAACCCGTTTAGTGCCAGATCTGTACTCAGTGCAGGATGGGCAGATGTTTTAGCCAAACTCTTCCAGATGTTTGATAGACTGCCCCTTAGCATGCCTTCGGACAGCTGGCTGGCACAAATGGTCAACAGTGCATTCAGAATAAACCTGCAAGCAATAAGATGTTTGCTGATTCTCCAAAATATCAGAGAAGATATTCATAAGTAGAAGCAAAACGCAAATGCAAAGCAATAATCGTTCATCTCCTTTGTTTTATGCTCTAATCAACTGGAGAAACATTTTAGATTGAAGGCAGGACAACAGAAATATTTGGTAAAAGCTGCCTTGTCGTGCCTGACTCAACACAATTTCGGTAGCACAAATGTTTTTATCAGCGTGGGAACTTCATCGGGTCAATTGTCTCCAGAGCCTCGCAGTAGACCTCTTCACAAACAGTGGATTCCTGCTGAAGAAAGGCCTCCTTTGTCACAGCTAATGCGAGTGAAATACAGTTGCTAAGCAGACATTCTTGTAGAAATCATAAGACATTTCTCGCTGTCTGTCTCCACGTTCTGCTTATTTCTGTTTCAGTGTTGTGTCTGTTCAGGAGACGATGGTGAGCACCCTAGATTCATGGATTCTTCCTCATTTCCAACATACATAGATTCAGCCGGAATAGCTTTCTTTGTCATAAAATAAGGACAATGATTGAAAGGCAATCAGATGTCATTCGTCTCGACTTAAAAACGCAGCATCTGTTCCATAAAAGAGAACTGGAAGTGAGATAATGGTTTTCTTTATGCAGCCTGCCTCGCTGTGTATCTCTTTCACTGTCTTGGACACGACTCACCCTCCCAGTGAAATATTCACCCTCTGTGTGGGCTAGGTCAGTGGCAGTCGATCCATTTCACCCTCTTCCTCCTCCTCCTCCTCTCCCTGCAAACCTGCTGAAAAAGACAAAACCCCATTTGTTTTGTGTACTCCTGTGATCGATCGCAGCTCGACACTAAAAGAGGCCGGCTAAAGGGATTCTTCACTCAGTCCTAATAGGACAGGCCGGTCTGAGCCCGGAGGTGGCTGTTGGCAGGCTACAGTACAGCAGTCTGACAGTGCTGCCCACACCCAGACCACAATAACATCACCTTCTCTCTGCTTAAGGATTAGACCAAAGTAGGCCAAGGCTATTGAAAAACCTGCTGATGATCAGGAGGGTCGAAAATGACGGACTAATCATTTGGATTTGAGTCAAATTAGCACTAACGTCCGAATGCCGGTCAGATAGTCTGGACAGCTGTGGCATGGCTCTGGGCTCTCTTTGTCAATTTGTAATTTAGGAAATTGCAGCATTGTCTTCCCTTGGGGTTTGACTGAATGGTGAGAGCTGTAGTTGTGGTTGTTTACGCTGCACATTAGCCTCCCCAGTCGCCAATCAATCTCAGAGTGTCTTTGAGAAACAGAGGAAAAATAAAGTAAAAGCTCTGATTCTCAGTCTTTTGTTTGTTCAACAGTTCCCACTTCTTATTAGGAATTGCTGACGGAATTGCTGCTAACAGCACAATAGCCATGGGTGTGTGTGTGCACACAAGCAGGCGTGGGTGTGAGATCCTAACTGTGTGTTTTACCTCAAAGACTCGTGTGTCTGCTCCCCTTAGAGCTGTAAGAATATCAGGCATCACCAGAAGTAACTCTGCGGTCGGCGTGATTGACGCGAGAGGCCTCACCACCAGCCATTCAATGCACATTCTTACGGGGATCTCATATCGCCAGGGGTTGGCCCGAGCACTCCTAGTGCCTTCCAAGGAAAATAAGCGGCGTGACATCAGGGCTTTGTTTCAACGACGAGGCCCCTTCTGTTTGTGTTTAATATCGCTCGGAGAGAAGTGGAAAGAGGGCCAGCCAATTTCTCTGGCCCCAACCACTGAGCCTGGCGCTTCAGCGGTGAAGCGACGGTGGTCTCGTGTGTCTGCAGCGCAACACTCTCTATCCCCCTTTCTCTATCGCGCACTCTTTGCTTTTGGATCTCAGGTCCCAGGAGGCTTTGCAGTTTTGACTGCAGGGAAATCAGATCTCACAACACTGGGGGCCGTTTAGGCTGAGGGGGCAGAGAGCGAAAACAGAGACAGAAAGAAGCAGAGATGGAGGTGGATGGAGAAGATGTGAAAAGCGATTCTGGAACAAAACAGAGGACTAGAGGAAAAAGGGAGAGATCAAAAGAGAGGAGGACAAAAGTAAGACAGAAACTTAGAAGGAGGGGGAGAGTATAGATGAGGTGAGAGCGACGAAAAATGAGAGGAAAGCAGAAAAGCAGGAAAGAGAGAACGAGTGGAGGGAGTCTTAAGTGAAGGCCAGCCACGTCTGGGTGGTTTTCCTGAGGACAGGCTCTTTGATACTCCAGTACTCACACTCCAATGCATTTAGACAGGGGTTGACAGTGGTTACAGGCAGTGGTTTGTCTGGCCAGCTAGCTTTGATTTAGAAGACCCTGGACTGGGCCGAGTATTTGACTCTTTGATTTTTGTTGGATGGAAAATCGGTACAGGTTTTTTTGTTTTTTTTGTACATTTAATGTTTTCGTCCAACCCTGAAAGGCAGATGGCTTTCAAGCTTTCTATTATTTTATTTTTTTTTTACAATATTTTAAAGTGTTTTTCAATTGACTCTTGCCCAAAATGTAATTTCAGTATGACTACACCTACTTAAACATAATTCGCCACTATTGTCTTTGGGATTAAAGTTAGAGAAGAAGCCCAATTGTCTGCACTGTTCATGATTAGTCTCAAGTGTTTTCCAGGACCCATGCTGTTTGCAGTCCTAATTTTATTTTATTTTATTTGACTATCATAAGCCAGGACTTTAAAAAAAAAGGTTAAATAGTCAGGATTACAAAAACAGCAATGCAGCTCTTTTCCTTTGTTGTTCACATTTTTTTTTGAGATATAAAGGAAACTAGCCCTTTATTGTTCACAATACTGAGGCAGGCATTGTCTAAAAATCTAATATCCATACTCAGTCTCAAATTTGTGCAGATACAACTTAAGGAGGATTCAAGCAAAGCATTCAAATGTTTCTTTAGCTATTGTCTGGATTTATTTCTCGATGCAAATTGATACACAAGCTGCTCCCAGCATCTGTTGAAAGAATAAGTGTCAGAGACGGATTGTAGATAATTTAAAATAAAAATGTTTTGCTGGAGACAATCCTTTATAAAGACTCACCCCCTCAAACAAATTTTCCATTTGTGTGGGACACTCCTGTCAACTTCAGATCTAGGTGTGTGTATGTACACGCACATTTGTTTCCATGACTTCTGAGTGTGTTTGGCAGACACACACGCTCATCAAACCTCAGAAGATGCGAGCAGCACCAGGGAGTGGATGCGAAAAAACAAAACAACAGGATCAAGGAAAGAGCGAGAGAATGAAAGAGGAAAGCCACTGACTAGTTGCTGGCCAGCGATGTTAATAGCCTGTCGGTTTTGCTGGTTTCTTCCCTTTTTGCAGCAGCTCTATGCCGCCCAGCTGGCAAGCATGCAGATCTCGCCAGGAGCCAAGATGACTCCCCTCCCGCAGGCTCCCAACTCCTCCAGTCCCCTTTCCCCCTCTGCCCTGAAGAGCGAGAAGCGAGCATCCAGTCCTGTCGCTCAGGTGAAGGTGAGTCCTTTGATGCAGATTTTGCAAAATGGTTTTATATGATTTGGCAGAGTCGTGTAAATGATTCAACTGGATTTTCAGAGCCAGTTGTAAAAAATTGTGATTGCAAATATTGCGATTAAAGCGATAGCAGTAGGCAGAGACATGAAAATGCGACTATATTCAGTAAACAACCAACTGTGAATTACATTAAAGTATAAGGGATATATAGGGGAGAAAAACACTGTCTCTATGGTGCAAGTAACAGACATGATAAAACAAAGAAAAGAGTGAGGTCAGGGTATATAATATAGGAAAACACACAGGAATAATAACTGTGATAAGCAGTTCAAGTAAAAGTGAGAGGCTGGAAATTTGGAAGTTGTTGAAACAACGTTCTGCACATGGGCCTATACTCTTCACCGTCAATTAGAAACAGCTTATTTAAAACTCACACACTGATATACACACACACACACACACACGCTCACAAACTGACACTGGCGCTGGCTGCTGTTTGGCAGGAGCCCAGACCCCTTCAGTGGAGAGAGCGTATGCCTCATCTTTACTCGACGACGAGGCAGTAATGGAAGCCATGTGTGTGTGTGGGGCACAGCTGCAAACCGGCGTCACAATAGACCGGCGTCAGAGCTCACCGCACTCAAACAGTAGTGCTGCGCCTTCCAAAATCCCCACCCTCTGCTAACCTCCGCATACGCTCAGCCCACCCCCCCACTTTGGCATGCCACCCGCAGCCGAATTCAGTCAATTACACTTCCAATGGTGACCCATTTCCACAGCAAAAAAACATTTGCTTTAATAGTGCCTGTGTCACAGTATATACAATCCAAAACATATATGTTTTAGCAAAAACATTATTGGGGAAGTACAGTACGGATTACTTGAAACATAGTGTGGCAATGGATGGAAAAAGCAGAAGTGAATTATGCTGCAGGACTGACACATTTCAGTGCATGTTTTGATGCAGTTTTTCCTGCCTAGAAAACAAGACACAGTTGAAATCCTTCACAAATTAATTTCACTGGCTGAATGTGCTGCCGTCTGATGATGAGGCAACTTATCTTTTAACATCCACCATTCAAGCCAACAGGTAGAGGTGGTGTTTGACTCTCTTCAAAGGTCCAGCCCTGAATGGACAAAGCAAGCACTAGCTCTAGAGAGGACATTTCTGTTAATTTTGTTTTTAGTGGCGATCGTAGGCAGGGTTAGATGTGGGGTGTTCCTGAACCACCTGAAGTGGTCGCAAAAATGAATTTAAGACATTCTGCTATGATTATTCTGGCATGGAATTACAAAACCAACAAACTTGTACTGCACAATGTTTGATTTTAAATGCTTAATGCATCTTTTTCAGATTTAAGATTTGAAACTTACAATGTTACAACAACCTCTACGTATGTTGGCTTGCAGCAGTCTTCTTCTTCCTTGATTTTGTTGCTGCAGTACTATGTTTTTGGTGCATTACTGCCACCGTATGTCAGTCAGTGGAATGACGTGAAAACTACTGGCAGGCCTTTCTACATTTCTGCAAAACCACAGACGAATGTTTCAGCTTTTTGTATGTATTGTATTTCTCTCGTCACAAAAACCACTTGATTAGGGTTAAAAGAAACATTATGGTGTGACTGATTGTAGCTGTTTTGGTCGCTATGATCATAGATGGAGACGGTCCAACTTTCTTTGACAAATAGCTGGTTTTGGTCACCACAAGATCCACAGGAAATGTCCACAGGTCTCCTTAAAAAAACAAACACTTTGTTTCGACAAAAAAGGATGGAAATATCCCCAGGTGTCCTTATAAATACCCAGTGCTGTGAGTTGAACTGTGGTTGGGGGTTTGGCAGTAATTGTTGGCGGTAATAATGCCAGTGTCAACCTTGGACGTATCTGTAGTTTTCAGAAACATTACTTGCTAACATTATATCCTGGCGACTGGGGGACCAGACAAAATGAGGAACACGCTTAAAACACGCTAGCAATGAGTAGAGACACTGAACTGTAGGCAGGATTGCATGCTAATTCCTCACGCTCATTACGACAACCACTAATACAGTTGCAAATATGTGTCATTTAATACACATCCTGATGCGCCAAACACTGTTGTGTCTGTTCTACCAACAGGAAGAAGGATCCACACAGCCATTGAACCTCTCAGCCAGACCCAAGACAGGCGAGCCTCTTCGCTCGCCGACGTCTCCGACACAGAGTCTGTTCTCTGGAAACAAGTCCAGCCCTACAGGCATGGGCAAGGGCCGAATCCCAAGCCCCATCTCCAACATGGGCAGGAACACCTCTCTGGGTAGGTAACAAACACATTCGTGCACTTCAGCACCAGTGTTTTCTTTACCACTTGTAGACAGGGTGGGCCACTGCATTAGTGCTGCAACTCTGCCTAAAAGAAGTACATTAATGTTGACTTTACTGACATGTTCAATGAGAATCACAAGGTCTAAATGCTGCTTCACCACGCCAGGACTTAATTCTGAGGGGAAACACTGACGTACTCTGCACATACATGCTCTCTCGGACACAAACAAACTCTCAAACACCAGTGTATTGTTCACATCTGTACTGTAGATACATCCAGAGCAAACACATCCTCACTCCAGTGTGAAACTGTGCCTTCCCCTCAACCGGAAAAACAAAAACATCACCCACCCAAACACCCTTCTCTGCGCCACACACAGACAAACCAGGCCGTCGCATGCGCCTGATAGACTGCAGACACCTCAACCCCACGAGGAGACCTGTGTGTGTGTGTGTGTGTGTGTGTATGTATGTGTGTGTGTGTGTGTGTGTGTGTGTGTGTGTGTGTGTGTGTGTGTGTGTGTGTGTGTGTGTTTGTGTTTTACAGGAGTCCAAAGCCCTGTATTTAGCCCCAATGAAAACCCCGGCAGCGGAAGCAGTGAAACCCAGCACACGTTATTTGGTTTTTAAGAGCTTCCTCACATCATTGTCTGCCCGCGCTAGACCTTTTATGCCCCTACCTCTGCTATCTGTTATTAAGGCCAATCTAAACCCTCTCATTATATCCCCCCAGAAAACAATTTCGCCAGCTCCTCTTGAGTGGCTTTGAG
>OMLP01000102.1:10752-28526 GCA_900302685.1 Spondyliosoma cantharus | reverse complement strand
GCTTGTGTTCCCTGCAAAGTTATTTTTTGCCCATTTTAACGGCCACCCAAGCATACAGGGCTTCCTACTTGTCTGCTAATTAAACGAGGAGGGCGACGGAAACTTTGCCTTTTATTTATTTATTTTTTTTCATTCTTCAAATGTGCATCGGCTTCAAAAGTGTGAAGCAGGCGCATAAACAAGGGGGAGGAGGTTCGGTCATGTTAAGACACAAGTAGACTGGATAAACAACTTTAGCAGCAGTTGCCCCTGATAAGACTGGAAATAATAATTTCTTATTAAGAAGTTTATGTAGCATTTTGTTGGAGTCCGTATGCAGCGATTCTGGTTTTCACACTTACTGTGGATTTATAGGAGCATGAAATCACACATGTGTAACAAACTGGGATCTTGAGATTCTCAGGTGACCTGGAAAAAAACAGAACAAAAACTCCAAAAGTATGTTTGTTTGAGTTCTAGTCAAAGTATCCCATTACATTTTAAATGGATAAATTCAGCCATTTATGATTATCGGTCCTCATCTACTCACCCTGATGCCAAGACAGGTGAATTTTCGTAGTCGCCAAAACATTTTTGGAGCTTCACAGCAAAACTCCTGGTGGTTAGGAGAATTCCTAAACAACTGAGGTAGATGGGGACTTCTTTTAAAACATAAAAAAAACAAATTAAATCAATTGGGATATCTGGGCTTCCAGAGACGTGGATTAAGCCAGACAAGTTGCAAGTAGATGAACTCCTTGAACAAAAACAGTATTGGAGCATGAAAGCATAATTCAATAGTTCAAAAGGGTTTTTCAATTCAGTAAGTCCCTGTTCCTTACGAACTGCTTGGTTACAGTTAATGAAACAATACCGAAAAACCCAGAAAACCTATATTCTCAGCTTTAGTATAACAGATTCCCTGCCAAAGTTGGAACACATTTTGTGACTTGAAATGATCGATTTCTTTATTTGTCTTTTCCTCGGTCCTTGTCTGGAGTGGTTTTGTTGGTAAAAATGGATCTCATATATATATATATATATTTCGACACCAATCAGAACACAGAGACATTTGAATCTGATGACAGTTGCAGGGTTGTTGCTCATGAAGCCAAGCTATTGTCAAATCTAATCAAACCACTTAACCACACAAAATTGGCTTAGTTTTATTCTGACTTAAACTTGAATCGTTCCCTATTTATTCTTTAATACTTGTGGTTGATGATAAAAGCCTGGCCTCTTGTATCCAAGCCACACACTCTTTCCTGTCCTGCCAGTCAAAGTGACACACTGTCGTCCTTCTCCCCTCCTAGACATCCTGTCCAGCCTCAACTCCACAGCGCTGTTTGGGGACCAGGACGCTGTGATGAAGGCCATCCAAGAGGCGAGGAGCATGAGGGAGCAGATCCAGAGGGAGCAGCTCCACCACCACCAGCAGCAGCAGCAGCCGGGACACCACAGTCTGGAGGCCAAACTATCAGCCCTGAGCAGCATGAGCCTCAACAACGGCAACAAGGTTAGAGGGACAGACAGATCACGTGTGGCTACAGAGGAACATGCACAGACACACTTGGCTGATAAGGTCTATAAGAATCACATGGTCTAAATGCAGTTTTCAAAGGCATTTTCTTTCATGCGGAGAAAGAATTCTGATTGAAACGCTGATGGGTCTGCGTGCACACATCCACATGAACTACACAAATGGAAGGATATACATGATAAATGTCTCAGTAATTTCATATTGGCACTCTAAACAGGACAATAAGTATACAGGTTGGGTCAGATTACTTTGAAATGTAGTCAGTTATTAAATACAAATTACATGGCAACTTTTGCTATAGTTGCATAATCTACTCTATCAATCAGACTTTATTGTATAGCTCCAATTCACAACAAAAGTCATCTCACGACACTTTCCAAATTGAGCAGGTCTTAACTACTCCTTGCAAAAAATTCAGTCTAGTCTGAAAACGTTTGGATCAAATTTGGATTACAATGAAATTATTGCTCCTTGTACTTTTTTTTTCTATAAACATCTCATTTTCATTTTGTAAATAAAGTGTATTTTGCATATTCAGCATTCACAGTTAGTCAAACTAAATCATGTGTTCAACCCACACACAACCCGAACCGCCACCACATAAGTTTCAAAGTAAAAGCACAGCAAAATGTTACACAACCAGTAGAACCCATCAAACAAATACTCTCAGGATACAGTCAGCCAAATTCTGATTCTTGGGTTTAGATATTATAAATTAAAAAGGCCTTTTGAGGCTTCTTAATGAATATCACTCGGCCCCATATATTTGAGCAACTAGCGGGCAGTACTCTCTTTCTACATCTTTTTACGTTTAAGTAAACTTTTACTTTTACAATGGGGTATCACCATTTTTTCCTCAATAAAAGATGTGAACATCTTCCCAAAAAGTGCTGCATGCATGTACAGATCGATCTACTCCTCGCTCCGGTGTTACATTTTCTCCAGTATTCCATTGGCCGAGTGTTCAAGGTTTCAGCTCAGCTCGTGCATCAGGCTGAAGAAGAATATTCATGGATGATATTTGGTGTTGTTTGGCTCGGGCTGCAGCTCTTGAGGACTTCTCTTTTCTCCTCTCATCTCCACGGCCACCCAGAAGCCAACAGCTTTGAAGAGGGAGCAGCTGGGCCAATGACAAGTGATGGTTTTGGCGTGTGTGTGTGTGTGTGTGTGTGTGTGTGTGTGTGTGTGTGTGTGTGTGTGTGTGTGTGTGTGTGTGCGTGTGTGCCTGCCTTGACTGAGTGGGTGTTTTTTGGGAGAAGAGATGGTGTTAACATTAGCGTGTGTGTGTGTGTGTGTGTGTGTGTGTATAATGGAGTCCAGCTCTCTACTTGCCCTGGAGGGGGGATCCCGGCCTCAGGGTTTTAGCCCAATTAAAGGGCCTTTCTCAGGGAAGGGACCTTCCCCCTCCGCACTCACCTCTTCCCTCGCTCATCTCTCCCCCTTGGGCTGAGGGAGACAGGGCCTTTGTACCAGGATCTCGTATCCAGAGGGAAATCCATATTCCAAAACATCTTCAATCAGTCTGATCAGCCACTCACAGATCCGGGGATCAGACATTCAGTAAAATAAGGAACATGATTAGACCAGCTCTCCTGTGCAATTGATCCCATGTTGCTTGCAAGGATGAGTAGAAGGAGGAGGAGAGGAGCTCATGAATATTTTAGGGGTGGAGACTTTGAACCCACCAACCCCAACTAGGTCATGATTGGTGCACTCCAAGGATAGGCTGTTTTGAATTTTTTGGACTTGTTTGCCTTGCATCTTCAGGAGGAAAACATCCAAAATCTGGCAAAATATATCTTTGCTGTACTTATCCTCAGTCCCAAGTTGACTAGTCATTATACTAGTAAACACTGAGAAACTCATAAATATAAATTAAACAGCCTATACTAATAAATTGTTTATTAAGATTTAATGAGAGTTGTCTGCCGCAGGTCTGGTGAAAAACCCCACCGATGTTCCCAAATAAGTTGGTGCTTTAAAGAGCTTTGTGCACAAAGCTAACTTTGACATGATTAAGGTGAGTGTGTTGCAGGGAGAGCCCTACATGCCTCTCTCTATATTTTCCAACTTTATAAGAACAAAACCAAAGCAATGCAGTAATTTGGTTTATAGCTCCATGCCTCCTAATAAAAAGCTCATTTGGAAAGTCTCAAAGTAATTGTTTCCGGTTCAGGGACGACAGCAGGCTGTGGTGTTTGTTGTCAGTTTGTTATTCGTTACCTAACAACAGCAGCTCAAAGACTCTTTCTCTCGGCTTTAAATACATAATTTTTTCTTTGGGATGGAGAGGTTTTTTTGTGAGTATGTGTTTTTTTCTAAAGCGCTCAAAGGCTTTGCTCTGTCTTAAACAATTCATGGATGGAACTTGCTGGATGCTGAGAGTGTGACTCACCCGCTCCACCTCGGGAGGCAGTGAGACCAGCTCTTTTTCTTTACCTTGGATTTGTGCGTTGTTTTCTGTTCGACGAATAAATTTGTTACTCAAATCCTCCCTTCAGAAACTTTGAGGCTCTGCCCGATCCTTTTTGTTTTATGACATTGTACTAACACAGCACACTGGGCTTCTTTGGAGTTGAGCATTGAGTGTTGAGCTATTTATTGCCCACGCTGATTCGACTCAAAGGGAGCCATCGCGGTGACGTCTAAGTGTGTGTGTGTGTGTGTGTGTGTGTTTGTGTTTATTTCGCTTTCTGTTTGTATATTTCTGTCCCACAGCATTCATTTAAAGCATAGACGACATAGATATTTCCCTAAGAGTTGAAACTGATCCTGGGCTCCTTTTGTGTGTGTGTGTGTGTGTGTGTGTGTGTGTGTGTGTCCTGGCTCTGCAATGGCCTTGGCCATGTTAATGTCATTATAGCTGGTGTACAGACGAGAGGCCTGGCCAGTTAGTGGCATTGTTGAGTATCACCTTACGCTTACGTTGCTTCCAGCTGGTCTGTGGCTGCCAAAGCTCACTGAAATAGCCACTGTGTATGACTGTGTGGGTGTGTGCATGTATGTTTCTGTATGTATGTGTGTGTGTGTGTGTGTGTGTGTGTGTGTGTGTGTGCATAAAAGCCTGTGTGAGACTTTTTCATCTAAACGGCCACAAAACACTCCCTAAACCCACTTAAAGGAAAACAAAAAAAGTTTTTGAGAGATTACTACATTACATGACATGTTTTGGATGAAAACACAAAAATCAAAAGTGTGCTCAGTAGATCTTTGACTCGGACTTTAACTCATTAGAATATAAAGTAATAACAGAGAAGTGTGCATGGTAAGTTATCTTAAACAGCTTTGCACAGGAGCGGGGTAAAGTTTACATGAAATCTGGTAAAAAAATAATACACTGCTTTGAACCACAAGGGACTACTATTCCTGTTTCCATACGAGGGGAACATGGAGGGTGATGGCAGAGTGAGAGCAGGTAAATTTACGGGCCAAATAAGAAGGAGGACAAACTGCTTTCTCACTTTGGATAACACTTGGTGTGCACACAATCACTCAACAGCCAATTCTAAATTGTAAGCACTGAACGACGGGGTCGACATAACTTAACATACAAGCTGATCGAAGGGTTGAAACCTGCTGTATTCCTCCAAAGATGTGAGCAGATCCCTCAGGGGCTGTACAAAAGTGGGTCGGGAGTTTTGACACATTGCCAGAAATTTGAAATTACCAAATCATTTGGATCTGTGAAAAATGAGGAATATAACATAATGAAAACGAATGGCAGCAATAGAGTGCTGCAGGGGTGAGTTTCAGATTCTCTGAAAAAAGTTCTGGTTTCTTTGTCTCGACATCAGTTGTTTCTTCGAATGGGTTTTAGCAGTTTAGTATAAAGTACCCAAAAATCATACTTAAAAAAAAGTAAAAAAATCATGTGAAATATTACTTAAAAGTGTAAGTCTACCATACAAACAGTACTTAAGTCTGATATTAACTGTACTTAATTATCAAAAGCACAAGTAAATAACACATATAGTTACATGTATGTATACACTTAATACTGCTGTAGGGACTGAACGATTATTAGTTTGGTCGATTATTATATTTGATATTCATCATTTTTATAGTTATTGGAATCTGTATTTATAAATCATACATTTTATTCTTGTTAATTAAATTAGTTTAAAAGTTTAACATACTGTACATGCACTTTCCTCTCAGATACATTTGTTTACTTTAAGCAAGTGCGTATTCCTATCCTTTGTACAGTTTTGAAATGTACCAGATCTCTACATTTTAGGGGTTTTACTTTAATGTGTCCCATTATAGAGAAATGTTGTTCGTCTGTACCCTGCTGAGTAAAGTCGGTCGGCGCACTCGCAGTTTCTGTTGGTAGGGCAGAATAAATCTGGAGGAAGGCGAGGAGGGAGGAAATGGTTGTATAGAAGTTTATATTGGCTCTGCTGGTGATTTTGGTCTTTGTAGGAAGTGAGCCTGTGAAACCGACAGCTCAGACTGTTCCAAGTCTTGATTAAAGGTCGACGTAATGTTGCTGTATTTGAAGCCTGAATGATATACATTATAATAAAGTACACTACAAAGCTGAGTCTGGCACCTGCAAATAGACTGTTGAGTGTCTACTTCTTTGGGATTGGAGCCTCGAGGGGTGGAGGGCTGGTGGTGGTGTTAAGGGCTATGAATAGGAGGAATGGTGAAAAGGAGAAGGAGGGGAGGAGGAAAGAAAACAGAACAGAGCTGACTGACAGCTCTATCGGCACACAGAGAAGTCTGGAGAAGGAGAGAGAGAGAGAAAGATGAAGAAAATGGGAAGAGAGAGGGAACGCCGGGAGGGGGGCTGAGGAGGTTGCCAAACTTGATTGGCCCGGGAGGAGACAGTAAACGGTTGCGGGTCAGCTGGAGGCACGCCGTGCTGGTGGTAGGCGAGTTGTAACTGTGGTAATGAGCTCAATACGGTGTGGATGAAAAAAAAAAAAAACAATGTTTGGAGTGTTACCTAAGCAACGGTGGAGGGACGCAAACGCCAAGGACAGGGGAGACCAGGCAGAACAAAAGAGTCGGGTGTCTCTTAAATTTAGAAATATACGTTCAGCAGCAATATTTGGCTCAAGACCCAGTGAAAGTAATATTGTGTTAAACATGAAGCACACAGACAGGATTGGTTTCTGTGGTACTTTTAACAACCTGATATTTTTAATTAGTCATTAGTCATCCTGAATTTGTGTCTTTGCCTTTGCACATGTCCTTGATTGTGTAATTACTTTAGTCCCTGGGTAGTCAACTTGTCTGCTTGGAAGTCGAGTGCAACTTTTTTGGTCCAATTCATACCTGGGTTAAATAGTAATGAAATATAAAGTGTCTGATGGGTGGTGGATTTTGCCGTCTCAAAATCATTCAGAGTCCAGACAAAAGTGTGCTTCCTATTCAATCTGACTGCCTGAGCATCAGGACTCCACAACCGCTGACATTGACTATTTTTAACCGAGTAAATCCCTCTGTGATGAAGGCAAAATCATTGAGAAGAGCACAATCCAGTACTGTACACAATACAAATGGAGTCTCATGAAAGAGAAAGTTTTTTGAAAAAAGTCTATAATGCTGCTCCAGAAGGCAACAGTCCAGTATGAAACCAGCAGATGCACACGCCAAACCTATTTCAATCTTGACTAAACAAAGCAAAGACAGCTCCTTATTGCATTTGCCACAAGAGCTTTCAAGTAGAGCAAAAGTAGACCAACCGCACAGAGTATTTGCAAATTCTGACCCAGGTCTGCTGTTAATCTGTATTTGGATCAGTCTACCTCTATTGATGCTGTCCTAGTCCATTTTCCAGAAGCGTTACTCCGCTGTGCATTAGTTTTCCATCAGTCTCCTCCCATTCATACGTCTCTAACTACTTTGGGTGTTTAGTAATTATATTCTGTAATGCACCTAAGCATGCTACAAAATAAAAAAATGTTTTCAAATTTAGATGACTTTTAGTGTTAGATCACCAAACTTTGACTTCCAGAAGTCTGAAAGCATCATCATGAGCCACAACCGCTTACCCCAGGCTATTGTTTAGCACAGCAAGACCTAAAAAGAAATTCTCAGTGGAGTCGAGGCCTTATTCTTGTCTCCGGACTAGTTTTCCATTCCACTCCTCTTCCCTTTTCTTCGCTCTCTCTATCTCTCTCTGTGTCTCTTTTCTTTAGTCCTTTGTTAGGCGGTTGCTTCCTGCGGTGAGTATGGCACTGCCCAGGCACATGTTCTGTGGTGGGCCTGATTACAGCCCTGCCGTAGTGCTGACATTGGCCCGCGTCGACTCCTCATCTATAAACACACACACATGTGCGCGCACGCACACACACAAATGAACGAACAAACGCACACACACGCCGGCCCCTAAGTTCCACCAACTCTGCCAGCGGCTACCGCGGCATGACTTCACCCGGCAACCATTCCTTGCGTCAAACAAAATGCCTCTGTCACCAGAAAAAGGAGGAGAGCCGTGAGGGAGGAAGGGAGGGAGGGGAGGCTGGGGAGAAGCGAAGAGAGGAGAGGAGGAGTGGAGCAGTGCGGTAGCTGTGCGGAGGGCTCGATGTTTTCCACCGCAGTTTAGGAGCGTGGTTGGGTAATTTTAGCTGGAAGGGCCCGAGGCAGGCTGCTCGTAGAAGTTATTTTGTCTCAGAAGTGGAGTGGCAGGCAGAAGGCAGAATCCGAGAGACTGCATGATGATGGGAGGCTGAAGAAGATACTGTTGCTTGATGTGGCCGTAAAGGGGCTCTGAGATCTCTATTAGCTTATTGCATAACCAGAGGTGGCATTCTTTACTCAAGTAGAAGTACAGAAACGTGTGTAAATAAAGTAAAAAATCAGACTGAAAAAGAAAAAGTACGGATTCAACTTCTTTACTAAAGTAAAAGTAAGTACAGGCTCTGAAATGTACTCAAAGTATACGAGTAAAAAGTATCCTTCTGGAGGACATTTCTACCAGCCATTACTGTGCAAAGCTAACTGAACCTCACGTCATGTAATATAGTTCAAAGACTATCAAACTTAAAAGGTAGAATCAGCAGGATTTGTCCGAGCTGTTCTTAAATGCACCACAAACATAGCGGATTGTTGAGTCTCATTCCCTGGACATCAATTACCTACATCTTGGATTGGTAAAGTGTACCGAGCACAGCAACAAAGTGAGAAAATAAGAAAATCCAGGCAGAGGGCTGCAGAGTCGCCGCAGATACAAGACACTAACACACTTTTCCTCCCCTTTCCAGTCTCTCTCTCTGTCTGTTTACCCCCTGTCTTTTTGCATCCTTTCATCCTCCTCCTTCTGCCATGCATGATATGCTCTGATAGGCTAAAATCGACCTTGTGATGTTGGGAAGGTAGTGTGCAATGATGCAGAATAAAAATAATCGATAATTCCTCTCAAATGCATTGCATTTGAAAATGCAAGGAGTAGAATGTACAGATATTTGTAATAAAAATGAAGGGTATGAAAGTTAAAGTTGTCAGAAAAATAAATGCTCAAGTAAAGTACAGATACCTGAAAATCTACTTAAGTACAGTAACAAAGTATTTGTACTTTGTTACCTCCGACCTCTGCGCACAACCAACATCATGACGCATTTCTCTCAGAAACCGTTGAAAAGCAAAAAAAAGCTGTATCAAAATAATCTATTGATACATTTTTGAAGGGGTTGTGCTGGACTTTCATCACCAACAATTATCATGCCATCAAAAGCATTCTTAGTGACCCAGTTTTAAACATTCCAGGCATACATGGGGAATGGGTCCAGACATTAAGTGATACAAAAAGACTGAATTGGGATTGAAACAATAAAAGATATTTTTTCGTTGGCAACTTCAGCTGCATTATATTTGCAGCCTGCTTGAAATAACCTTTCAAACCTTGTTCCTGTGTTGCAGGAGCGGCTGCACTATGAGACGCTGAGCCAGCACCTGGGGAAGCTCGGGGAGGATGCTGGAAAGATGGTCCATCGAGTCATTGATCTGACGAGACCAGAAGATCTGGATGGTGAGAACCTCCGCTGGTTTTTCCCTTTTTCTTCTTCCCTTATTCCCCTTTCTCTAGTCTTCTTCTTTTGGTGTTGAACTTGATTCATTTGTCCCTGATTCTCTGACTCTTGACCTCCTGACTTTGGTTCAATATAATCTTGGTGATTCAGAAATGTATGCAGATGCACAACCATCATGACAGAAAATGGAAGGTTAGAGGAATATGCTGGAGTCTTGCGAAGCAGAGTCTAAGTTAAAAGCAGTCACATCCTGTTCTGACTAAATTGATACCAGTGACCCTTAACTCTGTGGGCCCCACATAGAAGAGGCCCTGCTTCTGGCGGTCTCATGTCTCAAAGCTCCACAATAAAGAAGGAGGCATTTTCCAGAGAGCCAGAACATGCAGGTATTCAGCGAATACAAATATTTATTGTGCTCCTCAGGAAGCTCCGATGAAGGACACCCTCAACAGCTAAACAGATTGTTCAATGTCAACATTTTACTCTCTTGAAAAACTTTACACTGTTATTATTCCTGCAAGTTCACGACAGGAGGCTGAATACCGCTCCTTTAATCCAGGAGTGTTTGTGACACAAGATCCCACCCAGTACAAGTATGCAAACAAAAGCAGGCAAAGACGGACGACAAGGCTGTTTGTGGTTATTGGTCAATAAGGTGGACTGCACATAAGAATTCTCAAATGTATTCCATAAGTGTAATAAAGTCAGTTATACTGTTTCCTTCTCTGAACTGTAAGAACACTGTCTTGGAGTTTAAGGCTTTTTTCTCCCATCCCACCTGTTGCTCATAAAGCACCACTGTTTACAGGCGATGACGACTTGAGGACTGCTCATTGTGGTTTAGTTTAGAATCAGATGAGTAAACATGGGAGTATAGGCACTGAGATAATATCAGGCGGAAGCAAACTGACTATGGTGTCTATAGTTTATGTGTGTCTGTGTAAGCATGTTGAGGGCACCCCAGCAGAGACCCCCAACACACTTTTGTTATGTTATACATCCTCTCCCAAGGAGGCAGAGGAGGAAGGAAGGGCTCATCCTTATCAGAGCATTATCCTGCATTTCAAGTGTGAAAGTATGAAAGATGACTGTGTCAATGAGGGGCATAAAGAGGGTGTCTTTTCTTGGTGTCACACAGGGAGCAGTATCACAGAGGCCCGAGTGTTCAGGGAGGCGCGGGGCAGGAACAACAGCGAGCCCCACATCAAGAGGCCCATGAACGCCTTCATGGTGTGGGCCAAGGACGAGAGGAGGAAGATCCTGCAGACTTTCCCCGACATGCACAACTCCAACATCAGCAAGATCCTTGGTGAGACTTTGCAGATTTATAATTCATTGAACATTTAACTTTAAAGATTCCATGTTACGCTCAGTTTCAGGTTCATGCTTTCATTTCGACTGTCTGCTACAAACGCTAACATGCTTTAATGTTAAAACACACAATATTTTTGTCATACTGTCCATACCTGCAAGTACCTCTATACCTCCGTGGCTGAAGGCCTGACTATATAGTTGTGACATCACAACCTTACACAAGTCCTGGCGGCTCGTTTGAAATCACAGTTTCCGATAACGGGCTGTGCGCATTTCTCTGTCGATTGAGCATTTTGATACTTTCATGGTATTTACACAGATCCACTGTGTAATCAAAACAGACATGGAAATCTGACTTTCTGTAATATGACACCTTTAATTCCTAAAAAAAAAAATCCTTCTAATCTAAATGCTACTCCCTAAGGAGGATTTTGGAGGATTTTCCACATTTTTTTCTCAACTCCAAGTGAGAGGTTGAGGTGAACTACATAGAAAATGGTAGAGAATAGAATTAAAATATAACAAAAACTCAAAGGATAGTAGAATTGTTCAAATTACCTTTTTGTTGTTATTTAAAGAGTCAGGGCATATAATTAGCAGCTTATTTGCATATTTCTGTCACTGAAAGGAATTTCAGATTTGGTCTTGGCATAAGAGGACCTCAGTTACTATAAAACCACAGCAATCTGTTTCTTTTCCCAAAAAAACTCATCACCTTGTGGATGTGTTGGGACATAAATGCTATATTTTAAGAATTCTATGTATTATTAAGTCAAATTTAAAAAAAGGCAACAAAAGAAAACATGACCATGTTGTGCTGTGTATCAACATCAGACACTGAATTCCTTCCATTATCTTGTTTAAAGTCACGGCACATTGCCACAGTTCACAGGGTTTCTTACCAGCAGGCTGCGGACTATAAGAAGGACCAGTGTGTTTTAAAACCTGGAACACTTCACACACAGAGCTCCACTATGTCAGCCTGACTACTGTGATGGATGCATTCAGTTAAAAAGTAGCCGTGTTGATACTAACCTCCCGACACAGATAGCCATTCACACGGTGTTGAGCGTAACGGTTGTTCATGAAATTTTCTTAAGACCTCCACTGTCCGATGCCGGGCTCCAGTGAGCTTGAGGGTCGCTGAATGTAAATGTTCCTCCTGAGCAACATTAACAAATTGCTGTTTCTTAGGTGGGTCTGTGTTCCTGACTCAGAGCTTTGAATGGCCACTGATACAGGGGCTTTTTGAGTTTGACAAAATGCTTCCTGCATTTATATCATGTGTCATTTGTGCAAAGTTTCACTGAGAGAATATCAATTTTAGACCAATACTTATTTCCTTTTTTAAATGAATTTTTAAAAGTCATGTTTACACTCAGATATGAATCGCAAGATTCTTTTGGCAAGAGGCAATAAGAAATTATTCTTCAGTATTTTATCAAACATGTGGTTAAAAAAAAAAAGGAACATAAAGCAGAATTTAAAGTGGACAATTGTGTATGTGTATATAACTGCATGTGTACAATTCATGTCCTTCCAACATAATAACACAGCTGGACTCTGGGGAGTGGGTGGCAAGCTTAAAAAAAACTCCTCTGTGTTTCCTGTGTCACAAAAGTACAAGACCAATTTGTGATAAACCTTGATAAACAGAGACGCGAGGCGGAGTGTGTATAATCAGTTGTCGGAGTGCCTCGCAGATGTGCTGCGTTCCTGCGGTAATGGCCATGTCCACTTGTTCAGAAGGTCCTCTTAGCACGGAAAATAAGAAGTATACAATGTATCATTCTTCTTGAGCCAAGAGGGAGCAGAGTGTAATCCACTCCTGATTTTAAACAGCCTCCTTGGTTAAAGAATTAATGGTGTCTGTTCACATGATAAAAAACACCCAACCTAAAGAAACCACCAGAAATGCTGATGTTTTTAACGTGTATACCAGCAGCCTTGTGACTCTTTTATGATTAAATTGACATGCAGCTGAAATTACAGTCTGTTAGCACTGCCGGATCACTGATTCAGTTCTGATTACATCTATTTCGCCACAAACTCTGTGCTCAAGTATTATTGACACAGTAAAAAAAAAAAAAAAAAGCATGTCAAAACATGTGTCCAACAGTGAGTAGCAGTGATGGAATGTAACTAAGTTAATTGACTCAGTTACTTTACTGAAGTACAATTTTGATGTACTTGTTGTACTTTTTACTTTCCTGGAATATTTCTGAATATATATGTTCTGCTCCTTTATACTTCCATTCAACCAGAGGTTTAAAATTCATCATTCCCTAAAATTGATCATTTTGGTCACTTTATAAAGTCTGTCGTGTTGATTTCTTAAAGGGGCTCTCTTGAACTTCTGTGTTGTGCTGGGAGCCGGTCACTAGTTCATGTTAGCAGGCTCCATTTTTAAACCAATGCAAGCCACTGTTGCTCTCTTTTAGAGGAGCGGAAAGAGGCACTGAGACGAGGCACTCGCAAAAGGTCAAATCCTTTGGACTGTCACAGAAAATTCGACCTGCGTCCTTGACAAACAAATCTACAGTGGAGCAGCATTAAACATGAATGATACTTGTAACAGAACATCTCTAAACTATCGTATTGCTCTTTTTAAGGAAAAGATCTGAGTACTTTTTTCTCATCGGCCTGTGTTGTGACTCCCCAAAGTACCCAAAAAATCTACACATATACATTTTGAGAGAAAGAAATAAATGAAGTTAAAACAAATCCAAAAACTAGAAAATAGAATCAACTAAAAGTAAAAAAAAAATCATTTACTGCAGGCTCCCGCTGGAAAGCTATGACCAACCAGGAAAAGCAGCCGTACTATGAGGAGCAGGCCCGCTTGAGTAAGATCCATCTGGAGAAATATCCCAACTACAAGTACAAGCCGCGGCCCAAGAGAACCTGCATCATCGACGGCAAGAAGCTGCGCATCGGAGAGTACAAGCAGATGATGCGGTCACGACGCCAGGAGATGAGGCAGTTCTTTGTGGGGTGAGTTAGAAAGTGGTCCCTGAATTTTGTAGTTAACTTTTTTTTTTTATTGCGGCTGTGGTTCAGGTGTAGCCTTGGTGTCTCATTACCGGAAGGTCGCTGATTCGATTCTCCTGGTCTGCATGTCGAATTGTCCTTGGGCAAGATACTGAACCCCAAACTTCAGTATGCCATGCACAATGCACCTTGCATGGCAGCCACCAGTGTATGAATGTATGATTTGGACAAAGGGGTGTAATGTGATGTGTGACTTTTTGCCATTCGAATGACCTCTTCTCTATCGCTGCCTTACATACAATGCAAAGCGGGAATTTTGCACATGGAACATTGGTGCACTGACATCCACAAGTCTTGGCTCAAGAACTCTTGATTTAAAAGTGCACCTGTGACCTTTCAGTTTGGTTGGCTCTTTTAATAAACATGCCATCCCGCGAGCCACCTCTGCCTCAATATGGGTATTTTAGTAAGATTTTAGGATATTTCATTCAAATATTTCTCTTGCAATTGCTCTGTTTCCTAGCACTTTACATGAGGATGTATTTTTATTAATGTGTCTCAATATGATTATACAGTAAATATTCTACATCCATTTGCTAGAGGTTTGTGGAACGGCCATCAGGGTTTATGGACCATTTATGAAAGTTTTCTGCTTGGAGTCCTTTGGTTCTATCTGCAAAATCCTTTACTCACTCACTGAAGAGCGTATTTTTTTAGAGTGTAGTCAGTGCAGTAAGGGGAAAAACAGTGGCATTGTCTTAATAGGAACCAGTCATGGATGTGTTTAAAGCCATCACAGTGGCCTGTGTTTGAGATGGATTTACCAGAGGCCATGGCTTTGAATAGGAGCGATTTTTAATAGCTTGTCATTTATTAAATTAGGACAATGCTGGGCGCTTGCGGGCAGTGAAATTGGACACAGACAGACATAGTGGAATATGAAATGTAAGCAGATGTTTGAGAGGGAACGAGAGCGAAGCAGACGTCACAGGCTGAATGCCACATTTACTGTGTGTGGTCAAGCAAACGCAAAGAAAAAGCTTGTTATTCTCCAGGCCTGGACTTTCAATCAAAGCTGAATCAAATAGCCACTGGGAGCCAGTACACAACCAGTTTCTGGCACATTCCACATAACTAAACCAGTGTTGTTTTAAAGCCTTTAATGTGAAAATGAGTCTGTCAGAGTGTACAGCGGTAATTGTTTCAGGAGACGGAGGAGAGAAAACTGTTAGGTGAGAAAAGTGACAGCAATTTTCCTGCTTTATGTGGCTCATTTGAGGAGCCAGAGGGCCTGTTTGAGTGATGTGTGTTTACACTCATTCCATCTATATCTTAACAGGTTATTTAGCTGGTGCTGCTGTGAGCTGGCAGGGAGAGCTCCATGTTAGGACATGCCTGGACAGATGAGAAGCACTGCCGTTTAACTGAAGTGGCCTAAGAATTAATGTTTTGTTCAGAAGAGGTTAGAGCGAATCCATCTCATTCTGATCTGTCCACTTCGTACAATAACAGGTTGATGCTATATTAACTTTTGCTATGACCAAATCATTCTTTTTTTCCCTAATTTTATACTAAAAAAATTGTTTTTATGCATTCTGCTCTTGTCTGTCCATCAGTTTGGTCCAGACTGAAATATCTCAACAACTATTACGTTGGCTGCATGACATTTTGGACGGACATCCATTGTCCGCAGAGGAGGAATCCCTCTGGCTTTTAGTGATCCTTTAACTATTTTGGTGCCACCATGAGTTTGACTTTTGTGGTTTTGTGTAAATTGTCTCAGCAACTATCTGATGAATTGCCATGCTATTTGGTCCGCACACATCATCACCTCAGATATTCAGTTTGTTAAATGCTTTGGATTATGACAAATATACCTGCAACAATAATGATATTCCCAATGTCCATATATAAATAAACTGGTTTTAACAAAATTGTGAACCCCGCCCCATCCTTGCTTGAAAACAACTGAGCCTTTCATGGATGCGCCTTTCCAACCCAATCATGATACTATCACTTGTCACCAATGAAGCTGTTTACCTGTCGAATTTTCCAAACAGCTCTTGGAGAATTCCACAGCTTTCCCAGTCTTTTGTTGCTCCTGTCCCAACTTGTTTGAAACAGTTTTTGGAATTAAAGTTGTTTTTGGAATCGGGGCTGTATCTATTTCAGGGCTGTTTTTAATGTTGTTTTTTTTTATTTCTATTTTTATTTTATTTTGTTTTTTTATTTTTATTGGTGAAAGTAAAGTGACAGACAAGGTGACATGAGGGACAAATACAACACAACACGTGGACTACAAGTACAGACAGTGGACATAAAGTACAAATAACAACAGAGAACAGTGTAAAGTTATAATGATATGTATATAGGTAGTATAGGTGTGTGTGCGCATGTGTGTGTGTGTGTGTATGTGGATGAGAGGCATTTAGTATGGTATTATTTACAGATGTAATATGGCATAGATAGATAATCCAATAAACGTAAATAAGTAAATAAAATAAAAAAATAAAATAAAACAGTATCAATATGAAAAGAAAGAAAGAGAGAAAAATAATAATAATAATTAAATAATAATAATCTGCAACATGATATGGCATGTTTAATGTTTATTGACTAACCTCCATTTAATACTTTACTTTTCCTACCTTCCGTTCTCAGGCCTCAGCCACCAATCCCTCTCGGTAACACCCCACCCGGTGTAGGAGTTTACCCAGGTGCCATAACCATGGCAACGACAGCCACGCCATCCCCACACCTGAACTCAGACTGCTCCAGCAACTCCGCCAGCCCTGAACCTGCCATCCCTGTCATTCAGAGCACGTATGGAGTTAAGTCCGAGCCCAGCAGCAGAGGCAATAGTGTCGGTGGGGTCGGAGCCTTGGACCCCACCAACGGAGACGACGACATGGACATGTACGAGGACTTTGAGGACGAGCCCAAGTCAGACTATAGCAGTGACCATGAGACACGGGAGGCCATCAGCGCCAACTGAGTGTGATCTCAGTTGTCTCAGTTGTAAAAAGAGAGGAAAAAAAAAAATCTCCTGTTGTTCTCAGAGACACTTTTTGAAAACACAATTTATTACAGAGACCTTCAGGCAAACTTTCAGGACATGTTGTGTTACACACTGAGCATGCCCAGACAGGATTCATACTGCTCCCATCGTGAGAAAAGAAGAAAAGACAGTGTTGATGGATGTCCATTTGAAGAAGAAGGCTGATGGGAAAAAATGTGACCCAAGACAACAAACCGAACAGACATTCAGACACCTAACTGACAATGAACTTCAGTTTCCAACACTTTGACAATCTTAACAGGAGCGAATAAGAGTTAACCAGACGAGACAGAGAGAGAATGAGAGAGAATGGGACACAGAACAAACGAGCGACGAACACATTGCTGTGTGGTTTGTAAAAAGCATGCATGGATTTTGAAGCATCAGGAATTGGTCTTCAACAGCTATTTGGTCTTAAATGTTTAAGGAGTGATTTAGTTTTCATCATTATGTATTTTACTTTTTGTGTTTGTTTTTTTTTCCTTTTTGTTTTTGTTCATAGACTTTTTTTCTGACAGGTCACTGCCTGTACAAACTCTGGACTGTCGGAACTTGAAATCTGAAAAGTTTTAATATAAATCCTAGCTATTGTAATCTTATAGTCTTACTTTTGTTTCTTACGAATACAGTGCATCTACATCTTTTTTTTTTTTTCTCTGACAAACTGCTTACATTACATTACTGTTTTTCTTTTTCTTTTTTTTTTAAATATCCCAGCTCAGGTATGATGTGCCAGCTTGTGAATGTGTTTTTTTTTTGTTAGTTTGTTTTCATACAAAAAGAGTGGTAGACTTTTCAGACTGTCAATGAAATAAAGGGAGCAAAATCCCTTATATAACATTATTATTATTATTATTATTGTTATTATTATTAATATTATTATTATTATTGAGTAAGTAAGTACCCAGGCATT
>OMLP01000102.1:0-10732 GCA_900302685.1 Spondyliosoma cantharus | reverse complement strand
TATAGATTTACTTCAAATGTGCCAAACCTACATTCACATTCACTTGGGATGTTGTAGTCTTAACTTCCAATGCTGCAAAAAAGTCTTATACAATCAGCTTTTTCTATCTGATGAGATGAGTTCCTACTCGGTAACTGATGGCTCCCCTACTGGCCCGATCGCAGGCAGAGCTCAGGGAGGATGTGTTTTCATTACACTCGCTCGCTTGCTCCCTCGCTCGCTCTCTCTCTCACACACACATGCACACACACACACACACACACACACACACACACACACACACACACACACACACACACACACACACACACATTGTGTCGCCCTCTGACAGCCCCTCCAGCTTTGAGATTTAGTCAGAAGAACAACGTTGAAGGCGTCAGTTTTTTCAGTTCCACTGCATTGGTGCTTTTATGAACCACATTGCCCATAATACCGTGAGGCCAGCGCAGTGTGTATCCAATCAAACATTTAGCATTTGAGTCCGTCCCTTTCAATCGGGCCAAAGGTATAGACAGAGTTCAAAGTTCATGAGTCTTCAAAGTGCACCTATAGCTCAGTTCATTCAGCCTTACATTATTGGGGATGAGCAGCCCCAAAATTACCCTACTGTAGTAGAAGAGTTTCTAATATTCTGGATCCCTTCACTGTATTTTCAATTGTGTTCTGAATTGGTACAAAAGTGTACAAAATGTTACTATTTTTATTAGCCTGTTAATATTTATAAATGTCTTCTCAGCATCACATGGGAGAGATACACCAAACTTGTGTTTTAAAAAGAATTTATATAAGTGCAAAAAAAATGGGTTTAATAGGTCTGTTATTTCAAAAAAGGGTACCTTTTTCTACGTTGCATGTATATTTTGAAGTTTAAAGTTTGAATTTTAAATTATTAAGACAAGAATGGAGGAAAAAAAGGTGCACAATTCTCAATTCTCAGTCAACCACCCCAGTCAGAGCACACAAGTTTTTCCACAGTCTGAAGAGAGATGTTAATCCTTCGTCTTGGTGCGGTTCAGCAGTCAGCATCGTGCTGGGTGTGCACACTTTTTCCTCTATTTTATTCAAATGTCACATTCTTTCTCTGAAGACATGTAATATTTTTTCTTTGTCTCTTTTCACCACACTCCTAATTTTTCCATTTTCAACACCTGTGACCTCGGGTGGTTTCTGGGTGCTCTGTTTAGCTGTTAGCTGTTTCACACGTCGTCTGACACCATATTTCTTCCTATGACCATATCTGGCAGTTTTTACTTGGAAAAGCTTCACAAGCTGGGACTGAACATTGGTTTTTGCTTGCATCACAGGAAAAACAAGCCTCATGCATAGACATTTCTGTTAGTGTCACACACATCCTAAGCACTGGATATAAATTCTATGTTTTTATTTTTAGTATTAACTAATGTGAAGTTGTTGTTTGATTATCAACATGATAAATTAGAACAGTCAAAAGTCACATGCTTGGACTCTATAGGAAGCCTCGTACATGCCAGGCAAAGGTCAATTGCCATTTCTTTAGAAGCATTTCAGTTATTGAAGCAAGTTTTGTTGCCGCAGCTCTAGTGCCACCTAAAGGGGTCGAATCACCTCTGATCTCTTTGAAAAGGTAACCTCATGCTCTTATCAGTTGTGACCTGCAGAAGCAGAACATACGTTTCCTGGTCAGACATATTTTGTGATGAGTATTGTATTTGAAATTCAATTGTGCGTTTTAACATTTCATTGTATTTATTAGCCAGCTTTGGCTCTAAAAAGTGTCAGTACAACTTGGTGAGAAAGACAATCAAAAAAATAAATAAATAAATGAAACGTAAAGACTCAAGATTTTTTTTTCAAGCTGTCACTGTATTGCTTTTCAAGTGTTTCTTTGACTTTTGTGGAAAGATAAGTTGCATTTTTTTAAATTAAAGTGTTCGTTTGCAGAAAAGCACTCGTACCTATTGTGTTCTGCATGTGAAAGCACTGTGTACTAGTTACAGGTAGTGCTGCATGAATTTTTATTTCCATTGCTCTAAATGGTGCTCTTACTTTCCAGGGATCTAATAATTTCCAACACAAGGCTTTCTGTTTCCAACATCGAGCTATTCCACTTGGTCTTTATATTTTGGTGGCCCGTTACAGTAAATGTGGCCTATTGTTCCATTGTGTGCATGTGTGCGTGCGTGTGTGTGTGCGCGTGTGTGTGTGTGTGTGGAAACGCCACACATTCTGACTGTGCTGTGGTGTATACGCCACGGCGCCGGTGCTCGCTGCAGCCAATCCCAGCATTTCAGAGACAGAAACAGAGAGCTCAGCCATATGCAGCCACATCATAAATCTAATTGTAATTCCCAAATCAACTGTAGCGTCACCCTGCGAGGGGCGCCGGCAAGTTTGTCACACACTCTTTTGTGTGCACTTGCATGTATGTGTGCGGCGCTTTCAGTTGGGAGGGGTGTTTGAAATCATACTTGTGCCGTTGCCATGTTAATCTCGTTAAATAAGTCATCATAATTTACATTTCCTTTTTCCTTTCTGCAGGATGAACACTTAGCTGTTTGCAAGTTGACAGATTGTTTCTGTGTGTGCACGGTTGTGTGAGTGTATGCAAAGCTTTCAGCACCTTAACAAAGGAGAGAGTAGTTCATTACAGTGCATTCATAGTTTCACAGCTCGATACATACACTCACATATATGTATACAGAGACTTCAATTATCCCAGAAGGGAACTGATGTAAGCCATGATTTTCCGTTGAGTTTGCTTGATTTCCCTGTTGTTAAAGCTACTGGCAGCTAAATGTAAAGAGAGTCACACTTAAAATTCAAATGTATAGAGTCAAATTTGTAAATATTTTTTAGAATTTGTATTTAACAACCAAATGGTGCAGGTATCTGAAAGTGAGTCAGAAAAATACACAAAAAGAGACTGTGCTTTTCTTAAAAGTCACAAGAGGTAGGAGTGGGCCATCTCCACAGTTTAACATTACTTTTTTAATTTACCAAATATAAAAGCTCTGTATGCACCTATTAATGAATAGAGACTGTGGTTGGTATGGTAAGGAAAAGGCCCATTGAATATACTTTTGTTACTTTGGAAACAGAAGATTTGCTGTGGCCGCACATGATTTCGCGTATTCTTCACGTCCTCACTGACAGACAAAATTGAACGCAAAAAGAAAAGAAAAATCACAAAAAGGTGGTTCAGTGTCCATTTGATTGCAATGTTAATTTGCAATGTAACTTTAAAGAAAAATATGACAAAAAATGTCTGTAGATGACCTTTATTCATTAATAAGACGAGGCGATAAAGAGCTGAAAATAAATAAATGATAAAAACTAAAACTTTTTTTCATCTTCTTTTGCGTCTACTGTATTCCATCTGGCAAATGTAACCAAGGCATCTGTCACTGATGGACGAGCAGATTGATGTGACGTGTACAGATTCCCAGAATGCCAGGTAATCTTTAATGTTCTAAACAAAAGTCTCCATCTACTTCAGCTGTTTAGTTAAAATGCTGCAACAGTGTTTACTGTGAAGCTCCAGAAATGTTTTGCGGACTGCAAAAATTTCACCCAACTTTCCATCGGCATGAGGGAGAGTATATTATTGGTGAATTTAAATTTTTGGGTAAACTTATTCTTTAAAGAAAGAGTATAAACTGGATATTTGGCAGTAAAGCTTGACTGCCTCCTGAACTAAATGTTCCTCTCAAGTGAGGTAGAAATTGACATAGTGATAAATGTAGCTGTGTTTAAGCAGGCTTTGAATTTACCTTTCTTTTCTTGTGGGTTTGGTGTGTGTGGATGATGAGCCATAATGACACACTCACTTCAGCCTGGTCTTGGATCAGCCCTGTAGGCAAATTCAGTTTTAGATTTTTTAAAAGACGTCTTGAAGAGTAGAGAGAACAAAATCCTTTCTTTTTTTCCCCTCCCTACCAATCAGGCCTTGAGATCAAGATAATTATAAATTGTTATTACAAAGGAGGAGTCCCCCTTCAGACGTGTTGGAGAGGCTTTTTCAATGAGGCATCAAAGCCACCCTGTTTATGATCATGGAGGCTCCACTTCTCATTAAAGAGCACAGAGTGGTCACGGTGCTGCAGCACGCTATCATCCTCTTTGAGCTAAGAGCTTATGATGCTTCATCATTTGAGTGTGTTTGGTTCATGAGGGGAAAAATTGACCCGTGCACTTTCACTGAGACAACTGAGTTTCAGATTTTGCAGGTAAAACGTTATTTTGAAGTCAGCATTTGAGATTTTGGACGTTCAGGTTACAATTAACTATAACATTAACTTTATCACAAGATGACTGGACTGGACTGAGCTCATTACATTGAATGTGCTTTCGTCTCAAATGCAATTTCTAGCAATAATTAATTAATTGTGAATTATCAAAAGTACAGGTAAAGGTAAATAAATTACACATACATCAGTCAGTCCTAACATTAAAACCACTAATAGCTGATGAACACAAAGAGGTTCAAGGTTTTGAATGGGCCTCCAAATTCCCCGGATCCCAATCCGATCCAGCCTCTGTGGGATGGGCCGGAACAAATCTGATCCACAGAGGCCCCAGCCCTCAACATACGGGACCCAAAGGATCCACTGCAAACGTTCTGCTGCCAGGCAACACAGGACACCCCCAGAGGGCCACGCCTTGACAGATCCCAGCTGTATCAGCTGGACAGGGGGAACCTGCACTATTTTTAGTAGATGGTTTTAATGATGTTGCTGATCAGTGTACATTCACTTGTACTGTATTCTATGGGTCAACCAGTTATCGGCTTGGATGATTATCAGATCTTATATCCAGCATTTTTCTGATTATCAAAATTCGTGGGGGGTTCTGTTGCAGCATACAATCTGCAAAGAAACTAGAGAGTAAAGTTATCAAATAAATGTGGTAAGTTGAAAGTACAATATTTGCCTCCAAAATGTAGTGGAAGTACAAGTACCTCAAAATTGTACTTAATATAGACCTTAGTAAATGTACTTAGTTACATTCCATCACTGACTAAAACACCTACAACCCTGCTGGCAACTTATCATGCTGATATTTGCTAAGCAGCAGTAAACAGAAAACACATCATTTGATTTGCAGGTTTTTTGTCAGATACCAAATTGATTTGAGGGCCAGATGAAAAGTCTGCAGTTCAACAAAGTCTCAACAATTCATCCAAAGGGAAACATGAACATTTCACTGAAACCACAAATGTCAACCTCATGGAGGTGCTACAAGATAAGACAGGTGATCACCAAAAACAGTAGGATGAATCATCAGGGGACCAGGATCATATACACAATACTAGTTTGTATAGAATAAAGACAAAGTATGTAGAACAAAGTATGCCTTTGTGTACTAACAAATTGCAAAGGTGGTAGGATTTATATAATACATGAATGATTCTACATTCAAGATTTAATTAGCTGTAATCAGGTTTTTCCACTGCATCGCTTATATAATGTGTAACCAAAAGAAAAAAGGGATTTCTTGATGTACTTGTAGTGATAAAACTCAGTCAGTTAATAATCTACAACAGCCAGTTCATAGTAAAGCCTTCTCTTGAATACATGTTTGGATAAAATGAAAACTGATAACAACTGTAAATTAAGAGTCTTTATTAGAATTCTAAGAGTCAGCAGCCTTGGGAGGCCTTCAACTATAAAGAAAAAGCTAAATGTAATAACTGAATAAAAGGAAATCGTAGGAAAAACCCTCTGAAAGGAGTTGCTTTAGCTGCGTCTGTCTTTGAAACACTGCATAAAGGCCTATACTTCTTTTCTTAATGCAATTAGAAGTGAGGAAAAAATCTACAGCCCTTTTTGGATGGGCAATGGACAAAAGGCCATTTTTTTCCTTTTTGAGGCAAAGTCCTTGGGTCTTTTTAAGTGCATTAGTCCGCTAATTAAATATTATATGTTTAACGAAAAATGCACTTTGAAAGCAGCTGGATTGTTTGACTCAAAGACACGGCTGCAGCCTTGATGATTGGGACTGTGTGCGACCATGAGGAGGTAAAGAACTGCATTGTTGCCAGTCCTCCCCTCATTTCACCTGCCATAATCCTTTCCACTGATTTTACAATCATGTTCCCTTTTGTGCTTCCCTCACAGACAAAGACAGGCCCAGTTATGCAGAGAAGGGGACTCTTGGTATTTCTGAGCACGTTGCGTTCATTTTTCATAGTCTGATGTGTTTGTTACACTGACTATACATCAACTTATTGTTCATGGTTCAGAATGTTTGTGAAGCAGTTTGTTTACGAGACGAACTGAACAGACTCGGGTTTAAACAAAAAAGAGTGTGCAATGTTATGTCAAACAGTGCTCAATGGCATTTAAGTTGGAGGGAACATCAAGTAACATTTCAACAAACTGACTATATTACATGTTTTAATCTCTGTAGAGCTAAGATTATTTTGTTACTCTATCCTTTAGACCGTCCCAATTGGTCTGGAGGATTTAAACTTTCAGCCAATTCACAAGAATACATTGTTGGCATTTTACGTTTCTGCAAACCACAAATACATTCAGACTTGTATGTATGTCATATGTATCATATCAACATTTCTACAATACATGTCATCTCACGTTCTCCTTACATGCATATAAGCTGACTGTCATGTCTGGAAGTGAAGGGGAATGATGGTGGTATGAAAGCTGCCAAGCCAACTGTTCAAGACACTGTTTCACTGTTTGTAAGTGTAAAACCACTGGATACGAGTAACAACTGTAAATACTGTAACGAGACAACAAGATGTTTCCAGCTCTGTTTGTGGCAACAAACCAAACCTAAACAAGTTTTTGTGCCTAAACCCAACCAGACCATAAAACAGCTTTGTCACAACATAACATTTAAATTAACCGAAATAAATGTACAGTTTCAACATGTTGGTGTATGTATGGTGTTCAGAAACATACATTGGAAACATTTATTCCGCTTATTTGGGTTGTCAACCTCTCAACCTTTAATACCATCTTCAGTAATGTATGTAAATACAGTGAATACATTAGATCCCCACTTTCATTTGTTTTTATAACTTTATAGTCAAGAATAAATATTCAAATTCAAATTTTGTAATGTTGGGAAAAAAAGGACCCAAATGAAAGACACACACTGAAGGCTCAAAAAATCCAAAGTGCAGGTAATGTAATTAAAAGGCAGGCCATAAAATCCTTGCATCAAAAAGACAGGCAAAGTAAAATACAAAAACTTCAAGCAAGCCAGAGAGCCACAAGAAACAAAAGCAGGAAAATGGAGGATGCATGAGGAGAAAACACAGGACTGTACGAAAACCAGGAGTGAATGAAAAACACCAACTGAAATACACAGGGGCTATGTAACAAATGAAACACAGATACTAACAGAAAAAGGGCAGGAAAAGGAAAAAGACAGGAAGTTGAAAACAAAACTTGCATTTCTTTCTTGTGTGTACAAGAAAAGACTTTCAGCATAAAACAGGAAATCCCAAAACAAATTACTTAAATGCTTAGAATTTTTGTGTGAGAATGTTTCGTCAATTGCTATTTCAAGAGGTCAAGAATAAACCCTTGAGTTCAACCTAACCCCAATGTTTCTCTTTTGTTTTTTCCCGCCCTAGCTGCTTCTGGAAACTAAAGCATGATCGGGAACTTCATGAGTATGTTTAGGCAACTTAAAGCACTTGGTTAACATCCTGGAAATACTGTGGTACTGGCAAATACATCACAGGAGAAGGCAAGCAAAGCACCATGTGAAAGTATGTGAACTTGGTTTAATACTGAATAAGTCAGGAGTGATTTGAAGAATTAGAGTCGAACTAATGAGCACTATGCTCTCTGCCATCCAGCCCGCCTTCTACACCAAAGACTTTCATCACTGTTACAGGGTCGCACTGCTTCGCACTGGAGAAAAACATCACTGTTGAACATATTCCAGGTGGAGTTACAGTTTACAGAATATAAAGGGTAATGCAAATGAGTTGTGTATAGACATAATTTGTGGGGTCCTAGCTGACAATGTCTTTAATTAAACATGGTACATATACACACTGCACTAAAATCTATTATAAATAGATAAATGGCTGTAACAAAGCTTTGACATGTGAGCGAGGGGATTCAGGGACTGGCGTCTTTTGTTATAAATTAAAACGTGATTCATTTACAGACAATTAATCTAAAGATAAATGACTTAATCATTAGCAATTGCATTTCACTAACAAATGGAGCAATTTAAACATTCAGCTACTGCATGAGTCATATGATTTTTACTGTATATTTACATGATCTTAACAAAATCCTGACAGAAATTTGAAGCAACTGACAACCCAATTAACATCGGAGTTGTGCTTTAGTAATTTACATTTTGCAACCACTGATATGTTGAAACTTCCCAATTTTCTTATGTTCCAACTCCAACCTATCTTAAGGTTACATTTTCTGTATTATGTCGTGACAACAGTGCAGTGTGTTTATGCACAAAAGAAACTTGATTAGGGTCAGGAAGACATTGAATCATTACAACCTCAATTTATTTTGGCGACTGAGCTGATCGGAACTTGTTGAATTATTTCAACAACAATTCATTCAGTTGAATCAACAACTTTTTAAGTCAAACATTACCAACCAATTTGCTTCCTTGTTCCATTTTCTCATTTGCCATGAAGAACACACAGCTGTGGCAACAATCGTAGACAATTTTGCAGCATATAAACAACCAAGGCTGCTCCTCGTGACTTTATCAAATTATAAGCATAAGAGATGGGACTGAATTTGATGCTGCATTGTGTAAAGCATATATTACAAAAATAAACAACTGTGATCTCAAAATGTATTTTATTTATTTATTCACTTGTAAGATGTTACGACCAGGGCCTAGGGGAACCCTGGCGCAACATGAAAATGAGACTCCCCTCTTCCTCCAAGCACCACCAGCAGCAAAGGATTTTCAAAAGTTTTATTAACAAAAATATTTTGTCCACAATCACACAATTGCTGGCAGTCTTGGACAGCAGAGGAGGAGAGCCTCCAGGAACTGGGTGGAGCTGGCCTTTAAACTTCTGATTCCAAGGCGGCAGCCAATCAGCTGCCCGGGGCAACCTGCAACCACTCAAACACACCTGCAACCAATCACACGCACACATTCTCACTCAGGTAAAAAGAGGGATATTAAAACAGACAAGCATTTGTGACCTCTAGGGTCATAACAAAGACGACAAAAAAGGATGAGTAGCTCTAGAATTCTAACTCAAACAATGCATTAGGAAGTCTATTAATACGCTGCTGCTGATTCTTTAGAAATTGAATTGGTTTAGGTAAGTGACCTCTCCTCTTGTTAGCGCTCCTCAATTCATCCTCAGCACTGCAACGTAAAAGTTAATTTGACTGATTATTCATTCATCCATTTATGTAATTTGTTTTCAATAGCAACAACAGCTCAAATAAATTAACCTTGTAACCTTGTATACAACTCATGTCAAGTGCTTAAAGTCAGGTGAACCCATCTATGATTTCTTGAGTGGACTGAAAACAGTAAAGAAAAATAGTTTTTATATTTACTTAGGCTGAATGTTACCCAAAACATCCATATTGTGTTAAATTGATGAGAAAAGTTTCCACTAAATATTTTAAAGATGTTTTACAGTGTAGTGGTCCTTTCCCTGACAGACACATCTGGCCAACTAGAATATAGAGCAGCAAGACATTATATATTCAATTATACAAGGAATCTCTGTCTATCTGTCTCTGTCTGTCTTCCATCTGATCTAGTCACACTTGGCAGGTTTGTTGCTGAGGACCCGAGGGAGTGCAGTGTCGAATTTGGCTGAATTTGGACACCCAGCACGTTCAATATTAACACATCAAATTAAACAGTGCTTCATGACTCAGACTGGAGCTGGGCTCATACAACTTAACCGCTGGATTTAGTCATTTTGGGGCCTGAGGCAAACAGGCATAGGGCCCTTCACATACTTTGCCCTCCCTGTTTTCAATTCTTATCAACACCCACTTGTTATGTCCTCTCTTCAGGCCTGATCTTCTCTTCATAATCACTGACACAGCATTCATGTCTAGAAATGTCTTGAATTGAATATCTAAAAAAAGCATTTGTGGTGCACACTTCGTATGTGACGATATATATCGCATTTCACGATATCGCGATAAAAATGTCTTGATACCGTTGTGTGACTGTTATGACATCTACCCACATATCACATGGTTATAATCTTGCACGTAAAGCTCACAAGGCTAAAAAGGGAAATCAGTACAAGTACATTCCAGTATCTCTCCTTGTCAATGTATTGATCTGTTTGAACAGCAGAGGGTGCACCCCAAAGACAGCTTGAAAAGACATCCTCCTGTTAGTACCGAAGTCATGCCAGTCAAAATGATTTTTAGATTATTTTTTTCATCGTGTCATGAATCAAACATATGATGTTTGTCAATTTAAAGATATTTTTTCATCTTGAAAGAGTTGCAGTTTGTCATGAAACTAATGAAATACATTTTATAGTTGGCCAGTTGATGATGTTGGTGTTGGTGACGTGGGTTTTTTCAGATTCAGATTCGGAAACTTTATTGATCCCCGGGGGGAAATTGTTTTCGTTCCAGTGCACGTACAATTACAAATAGAAAAAGAAATAGAAATATAGCATAAATGAGACAAAGATAAAGATATAAACAAATACCAAATAGACAATGAATAAAATAAAATAAAATAAAATATTAAAGTAGACAATAAAATAAAAAGAAATAATAAATAGTAAAGTAGA
>OMLP01000100.1:1786-16319 GCA_900302685.1 Spondyliosoma cantharus | reverse complement strand
CTAATTCGGCTAACTTTTAATGGAGTTATATATAAGTTTTCTCTGGTTGTTTCTCTGTTTTAATTCAAGTCTCCAGCTGCTTCAGTTGTTTAGCAGAACGCTGCAACTCTGTTTTACTGTGAAGATCCAGAACTGTTCTGTGGACTACGACATTTCACCTGACTTTATATCATCAGGAGGAGGAGAGGATGACTTTATATCATCAGGAGGAGAGGATGACTTTATATCATCAGGAGGAGAGGATGACTTTATATCATCAGGAGGAGAGGAGGACTTTATATCATCAGGAGGAGGAGAGGATGACTTTATATCATCAGGAGGAGGAGAGGAGGATGACTCCATAAATCTACTTGTGAATCCCCCCAAAAAGATGCTCCTTACATGTGCAGAACTTGCCTTAGAAACATCATGATTTTAAGTTTTCTTCAGTATCAGAGTGACCCAGTGATAGTCGTCTGTACGTACACGAGTACACTGCAAACAGGAAGTGCTAACAGCTAATTTGGCAAAGTTTTAATGGAATTTTGGATTATTTTTCTTTTTTTTTGGCCGTTTTTTAAATCAAGTCTCCAGCTGCTTCAGTTGTTTAGCAGAATGCTGCAACTCTGTTTTACTGTGAAGCTCCAGAAACGTTCTGTGGTTTTGATAATTTGATAATATTATCACATCATTTATTTGTTTAGTTGTTATATTTTGTATTATCGTACTAAACCTGCAAAGTTACTGATAACAACGTTTTCAGACAAGTAACGTGGAGTAAAAAGAACAATATTAGCCTTTGAACTGAAGCATGAAGGAGCAGGACGTTACACTTCAGTACAGAAGTTGAGTGAATGTACTTCATTACTTTGCACCACTGGCAGCTGCTCAGCTTCCTCTCTGAGTTCCAGTCATCCTCGCAGGCAGAAAGTTCTGACTGACAGTTTGTATGAGCTGTTGCAGAGCAGCCTGAGACCTGCTGTCAGAACCAATAAGTGTCAGGACACAAACCTGCAGCTCTGACTGCTCTGCACAGCACAAAACCTCACAAGTGCATCAAGAAAGGCCGACACAGGATTTTTAATCATTTCATGCAAAGCTACTCAGAGTTCACTCACCCTCCTGTGCACGTCATCGCTGCTCTCCTCAAACTTCTGCTGGATCTTCTCCTCCAGGAAGTAGATCCTGAGCTTCAGGCTGAAGTTCTCCTTCTTCAGGTCGTTCAGGTGCTGCGAGATAGTGCGGCAACCGCGGAAACCAGAGTTAGACATAACGACAGGTGGGTGTTTCGTAGGGGGCATCGCAGCCCCCCATTTAGTACAACATAATACGTGAAGAGACAGGGCTGATTCTGACTGAGGAGCCAAACTATCCTGATGATTCTGAACACAGATCGGTTCTCTGCTGTCTCAGAGTCCAAACATGAAGTGAACAGGAGCTCCTCTCCGTTTGGATTTGTTTCAGGAGAGTCTGGGATGGCACACAGGCAGGCAGGAGGGGATTATGGGAGGTGGGGAGGGGGAGCGAGGGGCAAGGGGATGTTTCCTTTTTTACCACGAGGAAGTCATGCCAAGAATCTGAGACAGGAGAGAGTGTGTGTTGATAACAGGCACAAGTGCAGAGCTGCTGAAGGAGCCTCAGTCAGACGTGTGAATGTGCTTCAGTTTACTGGTGGTTTGATCAGGATGGTCCGATCAGAGAAACAACCTGTTTTATGTCAGTGTGAAGAATCGCCTCTCCTCACAGTGACAACAGAAGGATGATGATGTGTGTTTTCTTCTGGTTTGGTTCTGTAAACACAGCTGTTTGCGTCCCGTCTCACACCAACAGTTGCTGCTGGTTTAGTCTCGACCATGAACATAATTTTCCTCCGAACTTAACCGAGTAGTTTTAGCTGCCTAAACTTTACCAAACCGTAAAACACAGAGATGACAGATCAGAGAACAGCTCCACCGAAGTCACAGCCTCACGGGTGTAAGAGAGACGTGAGCAGTATGATCTATTAATATGATAAGACAGAGGACAACTGCTGAGCAGCAGAGCTGACGGACAGCTGCTGGAAGCACCCTGAATATAGTTTGAAGGAAAACAGGAAAAGAAGAAGAAGAAGGAGACCCCAAAAAACTCCTCCTTCACACCAAACCTCTCCACCTTCCTCTGACGTCGATGGAAGATGATCAGGGCGGAGCGTCACGAGAATCTGACTGACTGAAATAAAACATGTTGCTCTCTCTTTGTTCCATGACGAGATGAGATTTAATAATCTTGACGGGAATGTTTGTGACAGAGATTCCTCCTCATTCCTTTGTCTTAAAGTTGATTGTTTTCACAGCATTTCAAAGGCTGGATTTCGTTATGAGGATGATTCAAAAAGCACATTAAAATATAGTCTTGGAAAAGCTGATAAACAATGGTTTTATGTAACCTCTACAAAATGTTTCTGTTTTAATGTCTCGTCACCTGCAAATTAACAAAACTAAAGTCACATGTAAGTTAAAGGAGACATAAGATCCTTTATGTCGCACTGCAGAGCGTTCACTCTCTGAACAACCGTCCTGATGACAGCAGAGTTTTCTTCCTCATCAGCAGATTTAAAGTCACATATGAACAATAACCTCCCAGTTATGATCTTTGTTTGTAAACATGTCCTGACACAGATCCGTCTCCGACCACGAGGCGGCGCTGAAGCTCCACCTGAGCTCACAGAGTCCCGACATGTGTGCAGCTCTCAGAGCGCGGCGGCGGCGATCCCGAGGCTATTTAAAGAAGCTGTTGCCCCGCGGCTGTCACTGAGGAATGCTGCGCTGATCACACATGCAGGCCCGTCCAACGTGCCGGCGCTCAGTCTGAGATCCACTGGCTGCAGATTACAGCTACACGCAGCATATGGCTGAACGCAGGAACATATGTATTCACATTCTGCGCTCAGATAGAAGAGAAAACACATGCACATAGCTTCATCATGAGACACTTTTTATATGTAAAAACACACTGAAACTCTGAAGACTTCTGGCTGGATTAAGACCTCAACGGGCCTCCTAATCTCAAAGGGCCCCGACAGCTAATGTGTGTTTTCTCTTTCTATTATATTCAACACTAATTACTCTGTGTAACTGACGACGACCGCAGCATTATGACTGCAGACGTGTGTCAAATAACCACACGTCAGTTTCTCGTTAGCTGCACATCCGTCAAAGATAACTGTCACTCTCCTTCCTTTTTATTTGGTGTAAATCTAATTTCTAAACGCACAAATGATGACGTGGGAACAAACAAAAGAAGTGAAAAATCCAGATTACAATCTAGTAATAACTGCTAGACTAAAGCCTTCGAGGTAAACACAGTAAAAACAGGATTTAAAATCAGAACAGTGTGAAGATTCATCTTTAAAAAACAATTTGACTTCCTGCTGTTGTAAAAACACTAAAGACTATAACCAAGATCAACTTCTTTTATTACATATTTTGTCCAACAACAAGAGAAGCTGTCAGAAAAGCAAGAAAACTAGAAACTCTCGACTGCAACTAACTATGATTTCAGTCATAGATAAATCTTTTAATGACTTTTACTTGATTGATATATCGTTTAAAATTAGTCAAAAATGTCAGAAAATAGTGGAAAATATGTCCATCAAAACTTCCTGGGACTCGAGAGCCTTCAAGTCCGAGCAACAGATTCAAACCGACTTAAAAAATAGAAAAACAGGACACTGAGAAGCTGTTTGATGAATAGTTTTCATTAGATTACTTCATCAGGACTCGTCTAACGTATTGATTCTGCCTCACAAACACTGACATGACCTTTACACTTGTAGATAAACTGTGCAACCTTTAAATACTCAGTGTGTCCAAAACAATGTGGATAAATATGTGACCTCGACTTCACACAGCGGCTGCAATGTTCTGCCGTCCACATATTTTTGGCCGGGTCGACTTCTAACCTCCAGAAACACTTACAGGCTCTTCAGGGAGCGCCTGAGGGAGCAGCGCCGGACGACTACTGAACACGTTAGCGAGGGCTATTTGTCAATAAGCAATAATCGAGCGGAGAGACTGAAGCAGGAATATATTGCTGATGACAACATTTTATAACCGTCTCAATCTGACAGAGTTAGAAAACACAAAAAACCACAACAATCCTTCCAGAAATCAAACCAGATGAGATTTCTGGGTTGTCATCTTGCTGTGGGACTCATGTTGTAAGAGCCGATCGGTGATTGGACAGGACACACACACACACACACACACACACACACACACACACACACACACACTGATTGTTTGTTTGGCCTCAACAATCGAGGGGAGTTAGTCACAAGTGCGCTGAAAACTGAAAACCAATCTGGAGTCGAGGAGTTGGAGCGGAGAGACGCTGACCGCAGCAGCTCATCCAGAGGTCACGCAGAGAAGGCGGCTGAATTTATTACAACACGGCGTGCCCGTGAAATGAAATCATCCTAATTCTGCAGGACTTTTCCAGCATCGGAGCATAATCCAATACTACAGAAGGAAAAAAGAGAGGAGCATGAGAACATTTTTCCAGGCTCGCGATGCTCAAACTTTCTACCCCACTGCGGGCTATTATTTGGGAACAAACTCGGAGCCCGTTATTAGAATCAGAGGGGATTAAGACCTGAAAATATGTGGGTGCAGGGGACGATCCACGTCAGATGTTTTCCCCTCTCTCCCTCTGTTCCCGTTGCACTGACAGCTGTTTTGTTGCCATGGCAGCACGGCAGGAGGCGGCCATAACAGTTAGCCAAGAAAAGCTCCTCCCACCGCTACATGTTCGTGCTGAGGAGAAGTTTAAAAACCACCTCTGCAGGAACAGCAGCGTAATTGGGAGTTTGCATGTGAGTATATATCTGTGTGTGTGTGTGTGTGTGTGTGTGTGTGTGCTTTGGGATTGGCAGAGCGCTGGGAGTTTTCCCCCTTTACCGGTAACAGGAGCTCCTTGATGCCAGCTAGCTCGACATTTTCCAGCCTCCCCCTCTCTCGCGGTGCCAAACCTCTAATGCAGTTCTGCAGGGGGAACGTCTGATTGTGTTTATTGTGCTGCCACGGTCCTCGGTAGACACGGTGGTTAAAAATTATCATTTGTAAACCTAATTAAAGCGTCAAGAGAGCCACTAAAAATATCCCCAGGAGATAATTAAAGTCCTGGAGGGCGACACACTGAGTGGATGCTGCAGCGTAGTTTAATACATTCAACGTCAAGTCAGGTCAGTTTACTTCACTGTCAGCAGAATAATTCAGAAACTTGGAAGGTACCTGTACTCTGATTGAATTATTTAACGAGGGGGAGATGTGGTGGTGCCATCGGGCCGAAGAGAGGAACTTTAGCTCTAAGGAACATAATAATCCAGCACACCATCCGTCATTACTCTCACCGTAAAGGTTGAAAAAGCCTAAAAATGACTCGACCTTTGTTCCACGTGTTGTTGAGTTGTGTCCTGACGTTATCCCAAATGTTGAAACAAAGCGGCAAAATACACGTTGGCTCGATGGTGAGAAACTGTCAATGTGTTGACTTCCATCCTCCATCCGAGGAGCGAGTGAACGCAGCGTGAATAAAACTTTAAGACATTCCCTCGTCTGTCACCATCAGCAGTGGTGATTGTTAGCGAAGCGAGTTTGACCGCAGGATCGTTTGTGTACATTAGCGAGATGAGATAGCGAGCAACATTAGCATCGAGTGTGAGTCTCTGACTGAACTCTGGTTCTCCCTCTCCTCTCTGTAACGTTACGTCAGTGGAGGTCACCTCCATCACTGCTGCAGTCAGGTTGATAAACAGGAGTGAAGATAAATCCACTTTTTAATCCCAGAAGTTAAAACAAAACTCTCGCCAAAATGCAACCTAGGCTTTTTTTGTGAATGTACGAGAGTCAAACATTTGTTTAAAAGCATAATTACGACAAAAGCGGCACTTTTAAGATTGACTGTATTTTTGTTTTTCGGGTCAAACTCATTTTCAACAGAGTGCTAGGAGCAAATACTGTGTTAGCATCAAAATCTCTGTTTTTAAACAGTAAGAAGGTTCGACACAACATGAAACTTTGCTGGTAGCATCACCAGGGTCTCTACACATGAACTCCAGCATTGAGAACATTGTTTGTGTACACAGAGTTACTAAAAAGAAGGTTTTTGAACAACTCACGTTAGCAGCTGCTGTAACGTGACAGGGAGGAGAGTTAAGGTGGAACGCTCCTAAAACTTAGTTCCACTTAGTTAGTGGGCTACCACATCGTTCTGGAGTCTGAGAGGTGAGCACCTGGGAAGAGTTCTGCTAGGATCGTTCCACCATAACTGTCCTCCCTGTGACGTCGCATTCGGACATCGACACTTCTCGCGAGCCGTTTCATGTTGTGTCGAGCCTTCTTAGTGTTTTAAAAACAGAGATTTTGATGCTATCGTTAAAGTGCCCCTAGCACTCCACTGAAAATTAGTTTGACCCGAAAACAAAAATACATCGTAAAACTTTCGTCGTAATTAAGCTTTTACACGAAGGTTTGACTCATAAACATTCACAAATAAAGCCTAGGTTGCATTTTGGCGAGAGTTTTGCTTTAAGTAGTGATCTGCCGTCAGTTAATGGCAGAATCTGATGAGACTCCAGGTGTTTATTCCTCCAGAAGGTCTGGATCTGGACTAGACTAGTAGTGTGCAGAGACGCTTTGATATTAGATCGAGCCGTCAGATGAAGGCAGCGTTGTAAACTGCACCACAGCTCAGATCGGTTTCTTTAATACATTTGAAAGAACATTTAATGAGTCAGACAGCTGGCTACTGCAGACTGCAGAGGTCACACCGCTGTTATTAGTAAGTATGGCACACAGACTGCGAGCCGTATTAATTCTGACCACACACACTGGATCCATATAATTTGGGTTCAGTGCAAATGTTCATAATAAAATTACGCTCGATGCCAAAGTCCCGCTGCAGATTACGTTTCACTTCGCCCTTAAATAAAGCTTAACGAGGGGGGAGGAGGCCACGTGCTGCTGTTCTCACTCTGTTAACAAAAACTGAGCTGAAAGCATCAAGAAACTTTTAACAAGTGTGTAAAATAACCCAATTTATTTTTTTTTCCTTTCTGAGATGGAACTAGATTTATTTCCATTCTATTTTCCAGTGAATGATCGTTCCTGCTCGCACCACACGGCCTCCTAACGATGTACAAAACAGTCGGGCCGGCGTTCAGAGAAAACACGGCCCTCAGATTTATTTATTAGGAAAATTTATCAAGCAGAAAATTTAAAAGGCTGGCTGCTGTACCGGACCGAAATACAAAGTGATGTAATGCAGTACAGAACCGGTGTGGAGCGTCGGCAGAAGAACCAGCGAGACCGAATATCAAATAACGTTTAATGCAAAGTTACAGCAAGAAGCAAATAATCTGCATCAAAGAACAACGTGTGGCTCTGAATCTAAATGAATCTGTGACTTCACACTGATGGAGGAAACACTGTCTGGCTTTCCAGTGTAAACAAAAAAAATCTGCATTAAAGGAATATTACTGAAAGGTGGCAGGGTCCGCCACATATATGGTAAATGGACTCGCTCAAAGCTGCTTTACACTTACAGATTCACCCGTTCACACACTGATGCCAGAGGCTGCCGGCAAGGTGCCAACTGCTCATCGGGAGCAATTTGGGGTTCAGTATCTTGCTCAAGGACACTTCGACACGCAGCTAGGAGGAGCCGGGATTCGAGCCAGCGACCTTCCGATCACTAGACGACCCGCTCTACCTCCTGAGCTGCACAAACTGATCTGAAGAGACGATATTTACACGCTCGATATGCAGCTGCGCTCAGACGGGCTGCGTTTTTTTTACATTCATTCAGTCATGAAATGTTTTGTCTTTCCGTCAGCATGCGGGTGAAGAGATAGTGACCGAACTTGAACGTGAACTGTTCCTTTAAGTCTACTGGTGACCTTATGATGAAGCATGTCTGAAGAAAGAAAGCAGTCAAGAAACAAGTTTGAGCTGCAACATCAGACAGAAGACGTTACTATAGATTTTATCTGCCCTCCTCTCACTTTCTCTCACTCTTTGGTTTTAATGAAATCACTCCCAGATGTGGCGGCAGCAGCTGTGTGTGTGAGGGATGGTGTGTTTTGTGCGGGAGGTGGCAGCGGATGGTGGATCGGTGGAGAGTCTTTCGCTCGGTGCCAGCCTCCCATCAGGGATTGTTGGGACGGAGCTGCACCGATGGAGTCGAGGGTTTCACTCTTTTCCAGCCCGTCCTGCCAGCTGTAATGTGGCGCAAAATAAACACAAAAACAGCCGACTGTGTGACGCGTTAGCTTCCAACGAATCGACACTTTGAGTTCAACGGCATTTACACACACTGAGGCTTATTTTCCGACCGTCTGAGGTGGTTTCGTCGGTGTACAAGCGCCGCGTACGTCCCGTAGTGTGCAGAGAGAGGACTGAACTAAAAGACGAGGTCACGACGAGGTTTGTTGTGTGCAGTCTGTGGCCGTCACGCCGCTGAACAGACTCCTGGCTGATCTCTGTGTTTAGCTGCAGCACCTCTCTGCGTTTCCATGACTATTTACTGTGAATGCCATTGTTTTGCTTTAACGATGCCAAGAGAACAAGAGGCATGAAGCAAAACAGGATCTGAACCTCTTTAACGGCAGAGCGCAGAAACACGCTGACTCCAGACGCTCGACTGAGGCTGCAGATTATTCACCTCTTCTCCACAGCGCAGACGACGAGCCAACTCAACTTTATAACACAGGATCAAAAGCGCTGCTCATTTATATGAAACCAAAGCCTGCCGGCAAATCATCTCGCTTGACACGGAGTTCTGAATGAAATCACATTAAAGGCTGTTTGGGAGGAAGCAGCGGACATAAATAACAAGAAAACCTTGTTTTAGTTCCTCGAGGCTGCAGCAGAAATCACAGAGAGCTTTTGAGATCCGTGTACTCGACTCTTCATCACCGCCAAATGTTTCTGTTCTCGCCATGTGACCCGAGGAAACATTTCCAACAACCTCCTGCACAGTTAAACCTCACTGTACCTGCTAAACCCTTCTTCAGTTCTCCCTTTCCGTTCATTTACCTTTCCACTTCATTCCTCCCTCCACCAGTCGCCATCATACGGATACCGAGCATCACATCTGTCCCACACTTTCTACTTTCCTCAGTCGTTCTAGAATACATCTTTAAACCTTCGCTCGTGAACTGTTGTGACATTGTTCTCGACATCATTGGGAAATGTTTGGACCCCAGTGATGGTTTGGTACTTTCTTTATAACACCTTTGAATTCATTATTCAAACATTCTTCTTGGTTTTGGAGGATTACTTTGCCCTAAGAAATGTAAATATCTATTTATATTTTCTTCTTCAAATTTGTTTTCTTTGGTATCTGTTCAATCCTTCAGCATCAATGTTATTTTGTATTACTGCATCGGTCTAACACTACACTCAGGGAGATGCTTTGCTCTTTCATTGTTTTGCAAAGTGACAATAAAGTTTCACCGACGTCACCTCAGTCGACGTGGACGTGACGTCAGCTAGAAGCAGTTAAAGCTTTTGCAAGAATCACAAAAACGTGACGATTTAAAGGTTTTAAGTTTGACAACAAAGTTCACATGTGCGTCAGTCTCATCCACGCTCACCTTCTGAAGTCCCAACACATTTCCGTTCTTCATGCCGCCTAAAAAGATTTAAAAAATGGTGATAATCCGATCCAACGATCAGCGTCACCTTTGTGAACTTTCAGAACTCATTAATCCACCGAAGACTCTGAACTCAAGAATCATACAGAAATAAGAAAAAGTAATAAAAATGACGCGCGGTGGTTTGGACGTGTTCGGCCTGCTGTGGAAACCACAGTTTTCTATTCTGGACCCGAACCGTCACGGGCTGAAAGGTTGCAGCTACCAGAGTGTGTGTGAGTGAAAGTCTATTTCGGTTTGAACCACAGCTGATGTCATGTAGTTTGTAGCAGCAGGGAGTCGTAAATACAGTTTCTGATTCAGGGCAGGCCGGGTCATCCGTCCCCGCCATCCATCGCCACACAGACCCGGTTTTATATCACGCAGAGCAGCTTCACTATTATACACTCTCTGTCAGGTGGAACACAAGCTGGACAGGTCCGGTTTTACTGGACTTTAAAAGGCCCGAGCTGTCTCCAGGTCTGCAGGAGCGCGTTCATTGGATCGGGATCAGATGTTCCAGCGCCACTTTCCCCCCTCCTGACCCGGGCCTGTCTGAGATACCTGACCCCCAGAAGTGAGGCGGGCTGTGACGGATGGCCCGGAGCCTGGAGCTCGGGTTGATGATGCAGCGTGATACTCCCAGAGAGGGAGGGAGGAGAGAGGGGAGGAGCGAGGGGAGCCGGGCCGCCAGTCAGGCAGCTCCTGGAGGCTAAAACAGCTGCTGAGAGTCGGACCGACCTGCCAGAGAGGAAACCTTGTCGACGGGTCAGTGTCAGCTGTGTGTCAGAGTCCAGGCTAACAGAATAAAGGCTTCCAGAGACACTGTGTGTCTACATGTGCATATTTCTGTGTGTGTGTGTGTGTGTGTGTGTATAAACACTCCTGTGCCTGCAGACACGTTGACATCTCACCCCTGAATGTATATCTGAGTATTAATTACGCCACGTTTCACTGGGGCGAAAGTGAAAAACCTGAAATCGGAGCCAATAAACAGCTTTTTTTTCTGGACGCACATCTGATACCCAACACTTTTTATGGCGCTGCCTCCATCCCTCCGTCATCCCTCCATCCCTCTTCACTCAAAGGTGTGAGCGCTGCGAGCCAGCCAGACAGGAAATGACCTCATCGAAGGGGCCGAGGGGGAATCGACAAAGAGATAAAAGCCGAGAGAGGAAGAAGAAGGGCGAGAGGGTTAATGTGGAGCTGAGATCAGCAGAGGGAGGAGAAAATCATCGATTTAGAAGCCAGCCGAGGATTAATAAACTAAATTATTAAACTGTGTGAACAGTCGAGCACTCGGTGGCTGGTCGCCAATTGCGCCTGATGACTGTAGAAACATGGCGGCACGCTTTGGAGCATGAGAAGCAAACGGACTCTAACTACAGTTTGTGTTTTGATTTGAAGGAATTGAAGACAGAGCTGCACTTATTCGTCACAGAACAAAGAGGATGACATCATGATGTCTCGACGACCACATCGTCCATCAGGACGTCGTCTGATCGAGTCTCTCTCTGTCCTGATCCCCTCCTCCTCCTCGTCCTCCTCCTCCTCATCCTCGTCAGCTGTCAGACAGGAGGAGTCAGGAAGAAAGATTTAACGTGAGAGTGAAAGAAATTAAGAGAGGAGGAGACACAATTCATCATGCGGCCAAAAGTATGTGGACACAGCGTGTCTTACTGTCGGATCCCTTCATGTTTTCTTTCACACGACAGTTTGACATTTGCTCATTAATTTCTTGAACGTTTCTGAAACCTGACTTGTGAGAAAACTTGTGTGCGTCGTTAATCATTTAAGGATTGCCTCATATTTCCCTCTTTGATCCAGAATGACAGAACCGCACGAACGCCCAGATGTGATAACGAGCTTTTGTCTCTTCAGCTCGAAACACGCCGACGCTCCTCCACTTCTACCCTGACATCCTCTCCTTTCATTTGCCTTTATCCTGCAGACACACTTCACCATGACACGATTCAAACACAAGCCGCCCACACACACACACACACACACACACACACACACACACACACACACACACACACACACACACACACTGGATTTGTCACCATTTTCTTTCTGTCGCTGCTTCTTTTTCCTCTTCGGTTGGATCAGCGGCCTCCTGCTCGAGTCAAAACTGGTGAAACATTTACAGCCTCAGCACGTAGTCTGAATAGAGTTTGTGATTTGTTTATACGGTAAAGATTTTATAGTTTAAGACTCTGCTCGGTTACTACTCAAAAAGCAGAAACATGTACATCACACTCACCAGTAAGGTCGACTCGTGCACCTGGCTTATCATGTCGAAATCAAATGCTTGTTAGCCGACTTTCGCATCTGGAGTTGGCGTCGTTTTCAACTATTATTTCGGCTTCCAAAACCAACTGTTTTTCAGGGGACGTCAGATCGTCTCCACAGGTGATGAAAACTTTAATCCGAACCGTGATATTTTCCGAACCCTCACCAAGTGCTTTTTGTCCCTAAACCTAAGCAGAGCAGATGCACAGTGATGTGACATAAAGAAGTGTCAGCATATAAGTGGTTTACAGACGTTCACTCTGGTGTCTGGGCTGTGCAGCGGCTGTCTGCAGCAGCGCCTCTGCACCGGCTTCAGCTTTCAGCCCGGCTCTCAGCTGCCAGACAGAAACAAATACTTTCTTCTCAGAACTGGCGAAAGAGTTGCATCCACATTATCAAACATCTTTGCGGCGCTGCATGTGTTTGCTGACTGTTGGCTCTCGCACTGGAAAGACTTGATTTCTGCAGATCTTGACAGGAAACCATCCCGCTAAGCTAATCTTCCACAAACCTCTCGCTCGCCGGCCGTGCCAGAGCTAATCAGGAGACGTCAACACACACGTACACACTCGGTAATGAGCGCATGCAGAAAACATCGCACGCAGAAACACGCATTCTCTACAGCTGAGCGGTCTGCAAAACAACGATTACGACAATTCATTCATCTTCAGATCAACGCGCACGCTAGACCTCAGAGACAACAAGGAAACCAGACAGAGTCAGCACGTCTAAACACGGAGTCATTACTGGACCGTCTCCTGAGCAGAAACTCATACCTGCTCTGTTCCCGGGCCTCGGCTCTGCACACATGCAGGCGGCGGCGAAGGGCAAGGCCGCGCAAATGCTTCCCATCAGTTTGTGTAAGCAATGATAAACACGTTACATCTAATCATAAAAGCGTGGATTTCATGTTACAGTCGGCTTCTGCAGCCAAAATGCCCCGTTTTCCCATGGATGTATTTCAGAGGGAGAGTCGGCCTGCGTCTCATTTCTGTGTGTTTATGGCGGATCTAAATTATGGTATCAGGTTCGCCCCAAACCGAAGCAACTGCCAACTGTCATGGCCGACCCTCCCATATAGGCCACTTTTGTCTCTGGGAAGTCGTGTAACCTAATCTATCCCTGAATTTCTGGCTCTCCGCTTGGGTTCATTTGTGCCGTACGGGGAGAGAGAGAGAGCAGACAGGTCTGAAAAAACAAACAGACCTTCAGAACAAAGTCAGTGGTTGTTTTTTTTTTTTCCTTTTCTAGTTCTTTCTCCAAATAGAAAGCAGAGGAAATGCTGCCGGCGGAGCCACGTTTTGTGAATGAAGCCCAGCTGACGCACAGAGCAGGACTTGGACTGTGAAGACCTCATCGTGTGTGTGTGTGTGTGTGTGTGTGTGTGCACGCCTGAATTTAAACAAAGCCATAACACACCGACATGTATGCACAGACACACACACATGTCAGTGATGTATCTCCATGTCTCTATAATCGAGGCTGCTTCAGTCTGCTGTGTCGTCTCGTTTGAATTTGCAGGACGTGAGCGCTCCACCAGGTGGCGACGTTACAGAGGAGCGTCTCTTCACTCCGCATGTGTCAGGACACGACGACGATGATGATGATGATGATGATCACTGGGAAACTAAAACGATCCTGAAATTATTCTGAGGAAACGGGTCTCCGCTGCTGCTGAGTGTAAAACTGACACGTCGGTTTTTGTTCAGCTCCTCGTATCTTCGGAGAGGAAAAAGTCTGGAGTGATCGGAAGTTCGAACTAAATGTGATGAAGGTTTTAAAAAAAGAAATATCTGACATAAGGGTTTAAAGGTATTTATTCAAATGGATATTTCAGGTCTTTTAACATGAGTTGTCAAGGTTTTAAAAAAAAGGAACAAAGGCTTTTTAACCTTTGACCAAAAAGAAAGATGAGAGATCATAATCATTTTCGGCAACTATTTCTATGTATGTTAGCTGAAAAACTCTTACTGCAGCTTTAATTCAACAGTAATGAGGTCATGGGGTCGTCTGCATGTGCAGTCGTGGACCTCATGGTTGGTATTTACGTGTTTATCGCTGTAGTTCAGACTGTGGACTCACCTCGCCGTCAGATAACGAGCAGTCTGACGTTAAGTGAGAGGAGTAAAGTAAAGTGGCTAGCTAGACATTTACTTTCCCCCTCGCTGCTCCGCTCAGGATGACTCGGCTTAAACCTTTAAAACCATTTATGAGCTCGTACAAGGACTGAATCTTTTGTCCGTGGAGAGTTTGAAATGCTGGTTAACTACCAGTCAACAAAGTGACATCATCATCCTCAGGCTGCACAGTTTTGCCTTAAAAAGTTGTGGTTTCATTAAATATTTCAGGTGTTTTTCTTCTTTTCTGGAAAACTTTAATGTCTCTAAACTAATGAAAGGTCACAGATCCAGGCAGTCCTGCAACGAGTCCGCTAAGATCCAAGTGTGCACATGTTTGTTATGTGCTGAGTGTGTGTGTGTGTGTGTGTGTGTGTGTGTGTGTGTGTGTGTGCTCACTGTTGGACCTGTAATTACTAAAACACATGGCTGGTAATTAGCTGCTGGACTGTTTTACCCCAACCCTTTT
>OMLP01000099.1:79574-110525 GCA_900302685.1 Spondyliosoma cantharus | reverse complement strand
TGTCTTCTCAAGGAGCTTAACCGTCGAACACCGGCGACGAGACGGGAGCTCCTGGAAAAAAACAAGTTGTGCTCGGGCGGCAGGAAGGAAGAGAGCTGACGCGCTTCAAACTGGTTGGGTTTGTTCCGGGGGTTTGGCTCTACGGCTGCATCTACCTGAAAGGGACGGCTTTTTTTTCTCTCTTCCAAACCGCCACTCCAGAGGTCGAACGTCCTTCAGCAGGAGCAGGAAAGAGGAAGACTAGCCAACGGGGCGTCAAGAGCCCCTCATACAATGATGCCTCTTGTCTTGGGTTTCTGGCTCGGTGACCGCACCTGGGAAAGACTGGGGTAAATTCACAAACGTGATACCTTCTTTGTCTTCATTCTCCATCTTTAAGGGCTCGAGCTGTCGTCACAACCTGTTGCTCAGCGACGCTAGAGTTAAAAGTTTTACGGACGCTCGCTCATCGGCTAAGATCAGGAAATGTGCGACTAGACAAATTAGGTCATCGCGCGAAGCCCTCTGCGATCGTGCGATTGTATAGGAGGGTCGAGGTAGTTTCGATGGGAAGCAAAAATAATGTGTATCGAATTCCGGCTCCTTTTAACTCGAGAGAAAGAAGAGGAAACAATAGAAGCCAACGCTCATTCCTAAACTGGATAGACCAGTTGGGGCAGGTAAAGGCAAACTGCCAGACTTGTCAAAGGATATGAAGACGGAGGCTGACTCCTTCTTTTAGAGCGTTAAATGTACTTTCGAAGGAGACGTCAACGGTATGAAACCGCTTTACCAATTACCAATAATATACTAGTGATACCTTTATTAGTTTAACAATATGTTAAAGAGTTTTCAGAACTCATTTAGCAACTTTTCTCTACAACCTGTTGAACTGTAAAGCCTTTAAGATCTTCTCTAGTTTTTATTTCCTCGAATTAGCTGTTGCTCATTTAGGTTTTTTTTTGATGGCTTTTTGCTGTAGAGATTTGAAACGAAAAAGAGTAAAGGGAAGTCTGTTATGAAGGGGGATGTGTGTCCGACCTAAAATGTCTGCTCATCTGTTTCCCTCGCCTTCTGAGCTTGGGCTGTATGTTAGGACAGACGGCAGCAGCGTTGGACTTATCAGAGCAGAGACTTTCAAGCAGACGGGAGATACTGTGTTAAGTTTTCGCGGCTGCTCTTAAGATACATTTTTTTTCTTTAAGCAGACAAGGGTTGTTTCAGTCCGGAAAGGGGGGGAGAGGGGAAAATGGAGGGAAAATGTCGACCGTGTTACTGTACAGTGGCGACTGCAGAGCGAGGTGGAAGGTTGTGATTGGTGGAAAGAGCAACATTTGTTCATTTTCTTTCATACACCTGAATAGCTGCGAGTCACATGAGTGCTGGTCGCTCGGCCTTGTGTATGGAAACAGGGCGGGAATAGAATTTCAGCAGAAAGAGGGATGTAATGGTGGACTCTTTTTATGTTGTTTGCTTGCGCTTGAGTCACAGGCCGGAAATGAAAGAGGACTGTAGGTCTTATCACCTGGTGGGGTGAGAGGTTAAGTTAAAGCTGCGGTTTGATTCAGCTGATAGGGTGAATGACAGTGCATTATGGGCCAGGGCCATTTTAAGTTAATGCTATGCTAACATTTTAACTGTTGACTTTTGTCATTAAGAGGCCGTGGGGAATTAGCTGATGAGAGTCAACACATTTTCTTCTTTTTTTTTGTTGCATTAATTAACTTAACAGATGTTACATCACATTTTGTCCCTCAGGGGAGACATGGATATGATTAATAATTAATCATTTTAATTTTCAAATTTCTTGCATTTTTATTTTTTTTTTTAAAGTGAGGAAGTGCAAAAGGAACCTGTCAGTGAGGGGCAGGGATGGATAGTTTTCATATTCAAATTTATTGAATATTTTAGTCCTTGATTTGAAATATTCAAAACAGAAAGGTGAAAGGACAAGGGGAGGAGCTACTAGCCTTTAACATTACAAATGTAAATCTACCAGGTATACATATAGAAACACATCCTAGTAGCTGGATGATAAGCAGCATTGCGGCCTGAATATCATGCTCACCGGGCTGCTCCTCAGGAGTCTGAAGGCCCAATTACGTTGCGCGGAGATAAGGCCCCCGAGTTAAATAAGGTTTTGGGTTTCCCTGCCATTGTTTTCTCACAATGACAGCGACTATTGATTAAGGGCCAGGCCAGTTTACCTATCGGGTTGTTGACTTCACGGAAGAGTCACATTCCAGCACAGAGGGCAGAGTTACCTGAGCACGCCTCACTTCCAACAGGCAAAAAGCGTGGGCAGCCGTAAACGGCTGAGACTCCCACTGCAGAGCGCCATGTGCAACAATGGGACACATTCTGCTGTATATAACCGCCAGAGGAGCAGAGGAGGAAGTATCTGGACTAATGGAGGAAAAATTTGGTTGGTTAGATTATCTCGAAAGGTAACACCAGACATGCTCTACTTTTCTTTTCTTTTTTTTTTTCCACAGCTTGTCTCTACCAGCTTGAATTTTCTGGGCTAATCTTTTTTCACTCCTTCTCTCTCTCCCTCTTTTCTTCCTCAGAGGGCCTGCAGCACTGGTTTATAATGCTGATGATTAACTAAATAGAGTCTGGGAGAGCAGGTCTGCTTGGCTTTCTCATTTCATGGGGCCTGACTGACCGGGAGGAAGACGGAGCGTTCTCAGGCAGCGGGCTGGAAATTCAAGATCTTTTTTCTCTTTTTCTTTTTTTTTCAGCCCCCCCCCTCCACCTCTCTCCAAAACGTACTCACTTTACTTTGGTTTTGTTACATTCTTTCCTTGGGGTACCTTTCATGACGGTAAGGTTACAGGTGCATTCTCCATTTTCCTTCTCCACCTTCTTTTCCTGAACTTTTCCCTCCCTGAGACTCTCTTTTCTTTCTCTCTCCGTCTCCGTCTCCCTCTCCCTCCCCCTCGCTCTCTCTCTCTCTCTCTCTCGTGCTCTACTTTTTGCGGTGCTTGCAGGATGACTGTGAACCTTTTCTTTGTTAAAGGACACAATCATGTCAATTCTTTTCATGTGGGTTTCCCTCTCATTTCGGTCGCCTTGTTAAAGATGCTGCGAAGAGAGGTCTAAAATTCATTGCTTTAAACAGAAATGTAGTGAACTCTCCGGTATTAATGCTATTTAACAAAGTATATATCAGCCTATATTTAACACGCAATGCACAATGACTGCTTAATGGATAAGATACTGCTTTAATGTACAATAATGTGGATGAAAATGTGAGTCTGAGGTGTGAGTATTTCACGCGGTGTACCTGTGAATGATCCACGTTATTCAGTAAACGAGGGCTGTTTCAGTGACCTTCTGCACACACGGCGTCGGCTCAGGTCGAGCCGAGCAGCATTCCATCAGCCTTTCATCACTCAGCAAACACAAAGACAACGGCCTGAGAGGTCCACCAACGGAAAACAGAAAAAAAAGAGAAAAGAAAAATTGGCTTTTCCTTTCTTCCATTCCACAAAACATCTGTCGAAACAGACTTGACAACGGCGCTTTATTAGAGGCCGAACTGTGTGTTGCAACATTAGAAAAAAAAAAACACGCCTGCCAGGATGAGATGTGAGGGAGCTCCCAGAGGCCGACGTGCTTTTGACTTTCAGTGGATGTGCGCGACTTTATTTGAAATTAGTAACTGCCGTTGTATTGTGTGGAATAGCAGGCCTCTCAACCTCGCCGTGCCATAGATTTAGACTAGTCGGAACAGGTTTGGGCAATCATTAACAACTACTGTGGCCCAGTCTTCTGTGACAGCGAGTTTAAGCTGCAAACCACAACAAGGGCTCAGCAGTCATACTATGGAGAGGTGGTCTCCAAATATGGGCTTCCCCTCTCCAATTCACTACGCTGTGTTTGGGCATTACGTGGCTCGGGCAAGTTAACTTGCCTCCATAAAACTACATAACCGAACTAGACTAGTGGAGAGGAAAAGCTGCATATTTTAGGAATAAGGTGAGTCCCCCCTTTTTTTTTATTCAGACAAAGGTATTTAAGGTGAGGTGAGCTGCTCACACCCAAATCTGCTTCATTAGGTGTCACATTCATTCCTTCAATAGCAGGCGCTAATGTGACTTTGTGCTCCACAACAAAAAATATCCCGATTTTTGTATCAGTAAGTGCTGTAGTAATGACACTTTTGGGTGCTTATCCCCATCTTACGAGGCAGCATTGGATATCATCACTTTCTCTAATACTGCCTGGTAATGATGATGATAGTCATCTGCGGACTCCAACCAGACAAACCGCCTTAGCAGCGCGAGCAGCCCTGGGCTCCGGATCGAGCCTCGAGCCCCTATTCGAAGCAGCAGCGACAGAAATGGCTCTCAGGATCCATCTTACCTGACAGTGCTGGATTGTACAACTGTTGTTCTAACACTGTCTGGTAACGATGTTTCCTGGGTGACTCTGTGGTCTCCGGTCTGATAGCTGTCCATCCCAAAACAAAAATGGTAATAACTGTTGAAGTCTGCACAGACAGTCTGCAATAGTACGACTGGAAAATATTCAAGTGTCACATTTTTTTTTACTCCGAAGTGAATTCAAAGACAAGTCTAGCTGTCTTTTGTTTACTTTTGCTTTTCTGGACGCCCAAGGCCTCATGTCAATCAGTCGAAGGAAACTAAAAAGGAAGAGCAGCAAGGGTGACGACAGGACTTTGTGTCGAGTGTGTGTTTGTGTAAAAATACACCAACGTTTATGTCTGGTGCAGTGAAATGAGTAGACCCTTTATGCACTAATGGTCCAAAAGGTCGGTGCTTATGTTTTTTACTATACTTCCTTGTCGTTTTATTTTTGTAGCTTTTATGGCAACCCCACCAACCCCGCCCAAGTTAAAGAATAGCAGTCGGTTGATGGTTCCACCGGTCTTGCAAGGCCTCATTTCCTTGTTCCCTCCCCTGAACAGCGTCGGTCTTTGTGTTGTGTGGCACTGATTGGTCGGACTAGCCCTACCTGCGTGGCACATCCTGGAACTGACATATGAGCTCACCTGAGTGTGGTTATAAAAAAAAACAAAAAGTCAGTTATAGACGCTTTGGCCTGCTCCCAGCTTTCCAAGCCTTTATCCATGAAATGACGATTAAATTTGACCTTAGATAGACACAAAATGGAGTCTCTACAGCAGAAATGGATCGCTTTAGGTGGGTTAAAATTGTAAAACCTACACAGATTACCTGCTCTTTTGATTCAAAACAATAGCGTTTCAGTGTTCCTGATCTGAATACAGTGAACCGTTTTCATCAGTGTCTGGACTGAAATGTGAATTTAATGGGCAAAGCCTTCAAACAGATACGAGAAACAAAGGCAAATAATAGACACTGAGCGAGCAGAAAGCTGGTGTTTGTTTAAGGAGGCAGAATTACCCCGCAAATATTGAGCCGCACCTTTATTTGCCCACCCAGCTCCATTATCCAAGCCACAAAAACATGAAATTGCTCCCCCCCACCCCCCAGTTGTCCCTTTTCCTTTGTGTTGGCCCATACGGGTGTATTAATGTGATAATATAGATAATATAGAAAGATTTGAACAGAAATAGGCCACCGAGCTTACGTTGCTTCTTTCCTTGGTCTGTTCATTCATGGCTTTCTCTGCATGTTGGGCCAATTTGAAGGGACAAATGAATCAAAGCGCTGTTCAGAGGCCTGTACAGAGTCTGTGCAACAAAAGAGGAACTGCTCATTTTCGACCTGTTTTCTGCTCCGCTGTTCTTGTTTCCCTGCCGCTCTCTTTCTTCTTCCTCTTCGCACAGGTGAAAGCTCAGACGTCGCTCTCCAGCCTGTTGATAGGCGTCTTACCAGACATGGTTAGATGTAATTATTGGTGTCTAATACTGTCTGGTAATGCCGTCCATTAAATGGCATTACCTTCTGCTCTCTTACTTCCCCCCCCTGTCTTGCTCTTGTGAATCTGACAGTGTCTTGACAAAGGGCAGTCCAGGGAAGCGCATCAACATATTTATACTAATGGCAGATGGGGCTGAGCGATGACGACTATGGAACTATGATCCTCGCACTGGAAGATTGATTGATTTGTTGGGGTTTCTTCCACGTGTCTTGAGTCAGAGTTTCACCTTTTGAGCAGCAGTCCAGGAGGACACTTTCTTCTTTCTTGATGAGTGCTGCGCTGTGCATGAGTTTCTAGCGGGAATGTAAATGTGAATGCCATGTAAAAGAAAACTGTTTGATAAAAAATGTTGTGGGTTTTATCTGTCGAGAGATCTGCCGTCTTCCTCTCGCCTCAATAACTGAATTCCTTCTGGGGACCTGGCTTATTTCCAGGTACAGTGGAACAAAGCAAGTTTTTGAGACTGTGACACTCTGTACATAATGTTAATAGTGTTGACCGTGATATGATGTTATAAAAGGTACAAGAAAAGATTCAATAAAATGGGTTAAAATTTGAAATGCCTCACTTGTTCTTTTTTCTTTCTTTCACCTTTCTAAACCCGTTAACCAGAATCAATTTTTTTTTAAAGGTGGTTTATTCCGTTCTCCCTTGCGCTGGCTCTTTGTAGCAGTTTCTCTGGTCATTGTAAACTCTTCCCTCGGCCGGACCGGAATGCCGAGCCCCAGTCAGGTGTGGATCAGGTTACCGCCGAACAGAGCTCCTTTTTAAATGCCTCAATTTACCCATGAGGTCCCCCCCCCATCAGCTAAGCCCTCATTGTGTCCCAGTGTATGGCAGCGCACAGTAGGCTAGCTTGATAAACCGACAAGCACAAGGCGTGTTTTCACTGCCGGGTCCAGGGCCATTTACAGTAGGCTGAAATCTATACGCTATACACTCCAGTCTATACGGCCACTGGTTACATTTGTAGACGTATAGAGCAAGGGTTCTTTTTTATGTGAGCACTGTTCTTTCCCCTTTATCTGCCTTTCATGGCAACACACACACACACACACACACACTCAGCCAATAGCGTGGCTATAGTGTTTAATTAGGCCTGTTAGCTCTGAGCTTCAGTTGACTGGTTAAACGCAGCTCTGATTTTATCAGTTGGAACACAAACACAAAAACCATTTAGCTGTTTTACATAACAGTCCCTGGGCCTCATTGATCTCCCACGCTGGGAGCCTTGAGACTTTGTCAGTTCCAAAAAAAATGTTAGATCACTTTCAACACTATCCTATTTGAGTCTGTCCTTTTTTATTTTATGGTGGAATTTGATCATTAAAAATCTGGCAATCTTTGTTTAGCTACATGAAAGATTTTATGGTATGGCTGGCTAGTTTCATTCTTGCTGGCCAGTCATCAGTGAACAAGGTGAGCAAAACAACAAAAAAGTGCATACTGTAAGATGAGTGTAGAGAAGGGTAACTATCTGTTTTCTCCATCTGGTTTTTTAACCATCAGTAACGCTCTGATTCGCGGATGATTAATTTTGCCTTTTCTATAGCTGCTTAGCTGCACAAACAAAGAATCAAATCCTGAGAAGAAGACAGAACCTAATTTAATCACTGATCTCTGTTTAGCATTCACGGCAGAGTCACCTTTCACATGCGGTGATCAAAAGACACAAAATGGCATCTATTTAAGAGAGAAACAAAGCCAACTCATTCTGTGTGCAGGCCTCGGTAATGTTCAGTCATCAGCCTTTGTTTTAAAGTAACAATACCCTCAAAAATGGTAAATATTTTGACATGTCACATTAGGAAAAACCCACACTGAATGAATGGGATCAGGATCCTGGTTTTGTGTGTCCTGGTTCACTGTCAAGGCTTATCAGGATACTTGAACAGTCCGGAGCCATTGTTCACTTTATAAGTAACATCTGTGCTTATGACGGGTTCAAATGTCTGCTATGCTATGAAAGGGCCTGTAGAAGTGCATAACTAAAACCAGAGAGTAACATTTTTGGGCTGCAAACAACAGGTGGGCAGCCATCTTACCTCTATGTGAAAAGAGCACCAACATTCTGCCCCAAGAAGAATGAATAGCGGTTAAAGTGTTGTATTAAATAGTTTTACAATTTAATATAAGATGTATGTCCTATATAATGTATGATGAAAATGTAAACAACCTGCATTATTCAGTGTCACTATTAACATAGACCTAAAGCTACATTGATTATTTTAATTCAACTGGCATTAGTGACTGGGTAAACAATTACTGCTGCCAGCATGGACAATTTTTCTTTTGTTCAACAATATTACAGATCAGCATCACTGTAAATGTGTTATCAACCCTTCAACTACTTCAGCTATAAAAACAAACTTGCAAAAATCTGACTCAAAACAGCAGTGGTTCGTTTCGTTTAAACTAAAAGTACCACCGGGGAAAAAAAAAATACTCGTCGGCAAGTGAAAGCCTTAATTTGTAAATATTAATTAAGTAAAAGCTCAGTGGGTCGAGCAGGTCGACTAGTGATCGGATGGTCGCTGGTTCGAATCCCGGCTCCCCTGGGTGGAGCTCAGCTGCATGTCGAAGTATCCTTGAGCAAGATACTGAACCCCAAATTGCTCCTGATACGCAGTTGGCACCTTGCAGGGCGGCCTCTGTCATCAGTAAGGGCCCTGCGATGAGCTGGCGATTTGTACAGGGTGTACACCGCCTTCGCCCGGAGACAGCTGGGATTGGCTCCAGTGACCCCCGCGACCCCTTGAAAAAGGGAAAAAGCGGCTACAGACAATGAATGAATGAATGAATGAATAATTAAGTAAAAGCATGTAAGCATTATCGGGAATGTATATATGTGTGTGTATATATATACACACACACAATGTGTGTATATATACACACACACACACACACGTATATAAAATGACATATTTTCACAAATCATTGAATTGACTCCTTGTTTAAGCTCATGAACGTCATATGGTTTGCATCTCAAAGTAATAACTCGTAACTGTATTTGCCAAATAATTATATTGGGGTAACAAGAAAAATATTTTAGTGGAATAGAAATAAATGTACTTAGTTACATTTCAACACTCTAAAATTGCCTTTTAAAGAAATATACTTTTCATTTTTAATAAACGACCTTGTTTGCTTCTCAGGACATTGTGAACCAATAGCTATGTCTTTGTGATCCTCTACATGACTCTACATCGAAGCAAAGTTAAAACATGTGTCAGTAAAGTTCAACATACTTCCAACAACTCTTCTGTACAGTAACAGGAGGTAAGTGTTATTAGTTACTTCCCTCCTTGGTGACGTCACACCACTGAATCACATTCCTGACTGGCAGCGAGCCTGTAGAGGATTCCTGCGCTGGTCTGTGCATGCTTGGTGCAGTCAGACCAGATTCCTGCGTTACTGCCGGCTGTGGATGAGGAGGCTGGGTTTGCCACTGGGCTGGAACAGGAGCGCAAATGAGGCTAAATGGCTACGACATACCTGCGAGTGCAGTGACATACAATAAAAAGTGAGGAGCTGTCACACAGTCATGTATGCAGGGAACTCCTTTAACTGTTATGGTGGAGTGGAATTGATTACAGGTTGGGGCAGAAGCATTGCAACATACATACCTTGCTCCCAGCAGTCACACATTTGTCTGTATGCATATATATATAAGTATATAACAAAGGCTAAGTCACCTTACTTCTTCGGAAAATGGATTCACCTGATAGCCCAAGTGTCAAGACATGGCACACATATTAGAAATGCAAGTTTAAATATTCACTACAAAGAATAGAATCTATTTGGCAACTGTCAGATATATTCATTAAGATTATTATCAAATCAACCACTTATTGCTTTCAGTGCAAACGAGAAGGCCTACTCAACATACTCCACTGTTGGTCTGATATTTTGCCAGCAGTTTATTCCAATCCAAAATTTCAATAAATAAAAATAAAAGTAAAGCAATCCATCAGGTTTCCAATGTAGTATCAGTTGCTTGATATCATGTAGGCCCTTTGTATGCCAGCTCCTTTCTGATATGTCTGACATGCACCATAACAGTCAATGGGTTTTAATGGCTTAGTCGTTACCAGCTCAGTGTTTGAAACTAAAGAATGAAGCAACCAAAGATTGGCGGACAAAGAAAATGAGACGCGATGAACATATCACAAGCCATACACATCTGTGTGGACATGGCACATCAGTCTGTAGCAGATAACTAAATTACACAGGATGGATTTTTACTCACCGAGAAATATCTGGCACTTCAGAGATTTGCCAGCCTTCTGCTTCTCTTCAGGCCTCCTCTTTTTTTTCTATCCTCTGAGATAACAGTTTGCCATCATTATTGCCTAACTGTATAAATTTAGTATTATCCAGCTTTTTTCTGAAATATCGAGCACCACATTGTAAATTGTTCAGATATTTGACCACCCACTTCTGACTTCTTGTCAAAAGTCACTCTCTAAACATTACCTACCTCTACTTGTCAAAGTGAAAAAAGAAGGCTAATTCAGCATGCTACCGCCTTACATCAGCACTGCTAACAAATCTGAAAAAAAATATAAATATATTATCTAGCAATAATTACATAATAATAATAATAATTACGTAATAATAATACATTTTCCCTACTGGTGAGACCCCAATAAACAAGTAGGTTAAAGTAGTGTTCATAGTTGGATTAAGGTGCATGACTTGTATTGTCATTTGAAGCAATGAAAATTTGACTGAGTGGCTAATTAGCAACTTTTAGCAGTCACACTAGCTTATTTTACTAGTCATGACCAAAGCAAATCATGCATTAGTGAGCCATATTCAAAGACTGCCATATGCCCGGCTGGTAGTCAACTATGTATTTGGTACACAGATTTTTTTTAAGAATGCACCGCCTGCCAGGTCATAAAAATAGGCTAGCAGTGTTGCAGTGCCACCGGTTTCAGACCTGAAGCACCAGTCTAACGTGCACCACCTATTAGCAAGAAAAGCAGCCGATGAATGGGTGAGAATTTTATAATTAATTATGTAGTTGTTACATGAGGTGTAACGTTAGACTGAACACAGTAGTAGTTCACAGTGGAACTGTCAGGCTGGATGCTAGCTTAGCCTCAACAGCATTAGCCTGTTGGCTCGTAAGTGGTCAAACTCTGTCAAAAATGACCATAAATATATTTATTTAAGTGTTTTTCACAATTTTTCATGATATACACAATATTTATTTGCTTCTTAATGTTGCTAATATTAGATTTTTTACCGGTAGCTAGCTAGCTATATAGCAGTTGCTGTTTCAACCGACCTTTCCAAACCACAGAAAAAGAAATGACTGCTGGCTGTTGGTAAGTTTTACACTGGATTTTCCCTCATGCTCCCTCATAAGAAAAGAGAATATATTTGTTTTTTAATTCACCAAAGTGACTCTGTAACAGGTAGCTACTTCAGCTGATAGCTGCTAGACAACAGCTAGACAGTACTGGGCTAAATGCAACAGGAAAACAACCACCTAGACGTGTCTCGTCTAATGTAATTTTGAGTTAAGCCTGCTGCAAAACTCTGTGTGTTGGCTTTTTGTTGATATTAGACTTGTAGACTGACAGACTGAGACACTAAGGCTTAGCTAATGTACACACACAAACCCGGGAACATCTGAGGCATTAGCATGCTTGCCAGTAAATTTCTTATATGCTCCTGATCTCATACTGAATATGTGTCTCAGCACAGTTGGCTGCTCTCTTCATAACTGCTGGTAAATTTCCATAGTAGCTGATCAGGCTCCCCTCAGATACTCAGGTAGCTCAAAAAGTAAAGCACAGGATTGTAGATAACTGCAACCAAGTGGTGGTTATACAGGTGAAGGATGCATTTGAAGGAATGATTGTGGTTTTCATCGTTTATGGATCAATGTATGGCAATCTGAAGAGCTGAACATAACAATTGTTTTTTCAACAGCAATTCAGTAAAAGTGAGAGAAGTTTCCCTGTTTCTATTTCACTTTGAATTTAGGCACAGTGACATATCACTGGTGCTTATGTCCCATTAACTGAGGCCTTTGGTTGTTTGAAAACCTACCATACTGTGCCAGTTATTTGGCCTTCCTTCCCAACTCTGTACTGATATTCCAGATTAATTTTACCTCAATGAGTCCACTGATTTCTAAAGCACTCACAGGTGAAGGGGCCCCGGCACTCATTGCGTCTAGCACTTCCTCTTTAGTAAGTTTATTTTAAGGCTTTGTAAACCTGGAGCATCCCTCACTCCACCAGCTCTCCCTATTCTGCCGTGTACTAGCCAAAGTCTGTTATTGGTGAGTCATTTTCCACTTCAGAATCCAGTGGTATTCCTCCTGTGCTTTTTCATAGCTCTTGAGGGTGTAACCAACGGACTGAACGACGCTAATCCAGGGGGTTGCCATCTGTACGCATCAGGTTCAGAAATGAAAGCACCGTGCATGTTTCTTCGAATTCACAGTGACGGCAAACGCTCGGCTGGGTGGGACATTTAAACCCCATCAATCACCATCTGATTATAGTGTCAAATAACAAAGCTGCATGGATACATTACGTTTTTATTTAAGAACCTTATCAATTATCTTTCCCAATCTTAAGCAACTATGTGATTACTGATTACTGCAGTTTGATTAAAGTGGATTGGAAAATGTCATGACCGTAAACCAAACCATTAACAGTTCTCACAGATTTGCCACATTTCCATTTTTAATCAGCAGAACAACATGTCAAACAATGTCAAAAGTAAAAGATTTGCATGTGGCATGTACATTTTCCCATGTTAAAGTCAGTCTAGTGAAACTCGATGTCTCCATCTTGCACTTGTCACCAGTGGGAATGAGAATACAGACCCTGGTAACAAAATGTAACCCCCCACTACAGCAGCCCCCTCTACTTTACCGGTGTAATTCTGTAAGGAAATCATGAATAGCGGGTGAGAGAGAGACCCTATTGAGACAAGCCTTTCTTTACATCGTAACTTAACTCCATTTCTTCCACTATAACACCTTGACAAGGAGAATCCCTCCAAATAATGGGTTGCGGAGGGACACCGTTGCTGCAGGCTGCATCCCTGTAATTGCCGAGCACTTCCTGGTACAGGAGGCAGTTGGGATGACATGGGAATGGGCGAGTCTCCAGAGACACGCACTCTTTATGGTGTCACCGCCCCGAGACAGACAGGCACACTCACACATAGTTCTCATCTAATGGTTTATAATCATTTTCATGCATTTCATTTTTCATATGAATGGATATCGAGACCCTGTTTGTGAAGTCTCTTACACATTTTCCCCAGAATGTGATCGGGTCCATTTTATGTGTTAACAGACAATAAAAAGATCACCACCGTTAAACATAACTGACATAAAGAAAAGAAAAGGAAAAGAAAGTTGAAGAAAGGTAAAAAAGTGTCACACTTTAACCCCACACTGTTCCACTGACAGATGGAAACGTAACCAAAAAGTTATTAATTAACATTTTAATTGTGAAATATGCAATAGAAAAAAGGGAACATACAGATAACCACACAAGATACACAAGCAAACACACGTATTCTCATATACAAACAGACACACACACACACACACACACATGCACACAGCCTCTTGGCAGATGGCGAACCATGAGGTCGACAGGGCTGTAAAACAAGCCTGTTCTCTTTGTCCACCTACGCAGCACTTTGCACAGTGTGTCTATCAGATGGCGGCTCTTTATCAAGGTGTGGCTGACACTGGCTCCACACAAAGCTCTGTTAAACAGGAATATAGCAGGCCTCTAATAACTGGGGTGCTGTGGCTGGACTCGCATCACTGCCAAGCAGCTCGCTCTTATCGCTGCCATTCTGCACTCAGACACCTTAATGGGACATTTACAGCCTTTTGTGTGTGCATGTTAATGAGTGAACTGGCAAGACTGTCTGGTGACTGTTGCTTCCTTCTTGTAAATTGAGTCAGGCGTGAGATGTGTAATAATGCGTGTGACACCTACAGTTTGCAATTCTGTGATGTGAACCATGAACCATTGACTTTTTTTTACTTGTTAAGGTTGTTAAAGGGGCACTATGTAGTTTTGGAGAAGAAATTCAAACACATAATTTTTTATTTTTGCAATTTTAATGAGGTAATAATACAGACTCAAATATATATATTTTTTCCATAGCTGAATAAAATATAAGCTCCCCAGAACACTGTTTGAAACTAGATAGGTGGCAGGGTCCGCCAAATATAAACAACGTGAAACGGTATGAAATTTGTGTCATCCTTTCAGTTTGTTTATTCAGTCATGAAAACAGCAAGTTTGCTTATTTAGTTTGTTTAGACAAAAAAAAAAAAAATCTGTCAATGATTAAAACGTTTTCCCAAAAACTACATAATGCACCTTTAAAGTAAGACTGTCACATGGACTCACAAGCAGCTTTGTTACTGGACATTTATTTTACCTGGCAACCAATTGAGTTTAATCTCATTTGAATCATACACTTCTCGGGTCATTATTCCAATTAAGAAGTATTTTTGTACATTTTTGGGGGCTGTTCCCAAATTCACGAGTGACTCAGTTCAATTGTCATCTGAAATAACACAGAGTTTGATTAACCTTTGTTTTAAATACTTTTGCTATATGTGAATGCACACTTTAACTCCTCCTGTGTATGTGTCACTCCTGGATACCCTACTGTATACGTAATTATATGGTTGCATGGAAGCTGGGTCTAAGAGGCACCCACCCCTGTCAATTATCAGACTGTTGGGAGGAAGAGAGGAGATTATGCATAATTGTCAACTGTGGCTGTGCCTGGGTGTTTCCTCCTGAGTCAAATCACTGAGACAGAAAGGTGATAAGTGGATTTGCCATGCGAGCAGACAAATGCTATGTTGCTCAACGGCGTGCCTGCCGCTGGATTTGGCAACATGATTAATGATGATGTCTGCCGTAAAAAATAATGATTCCAAGAAGGATTGAATTCATGTTCACGGTTAAATCATGTTTGGAGGCGTGAGGTGGAAAGATGTTTTGTGCTGCTAATTCTTTTCTTCCCCTAGCACACTTCACCTACAGAATCTAAAACTTCCTCTGAACAAGATTTTTTTTATGACACTTTGCAAAACATATGTCACCGAGCCTGTGGAAAATATTATCTTACCTTTTGTGTCAGAATATAATACCTCTGAAAACTGGCAAATCCATTTTGATTGACACTCTGCTCTTATGTTACCATAGGGTTCACACAACAGAGGCTTACAGGCAGTTAAATATTGAATGAGGCTGAACTTAGAGGTGGGGTGGGTGTGGGATACATAATCTTGAGTAGTTGGTTTTGTCTTGAGCTGCTGTTGTTGTTCTAAGATTCAATCTATAAGAGGCAACTGTTGCTAAGGGTCCCATTACTAGAGCAACCGCTGATTGTTTATGCTGGTCCAGTGGGTTTGCTTACTCGCGGTGTGATAGAACGATGGGTGATTTCAGATGGCCAAACTGCTGACAGACCATGTGATTTCACCTCTGTGGAGTCTGTCCCCCCCGTCTGTCGGTTAGTCTGGGCCCTTCCGTTGGAATACAAGGCTGAGTGCACATGGCAGAGGAGGAACAGGCTGAGTAGGTTTCCATGGAGTCTGGTTATCCATGTGTGTGACGCTGGAGTTGCAGGTAAAACACTTCACTTGCCTCTGAATGTAGCTAGATCATAGATGAGCTATCTACATACCTTTGGCCTACCCCCCGAAAATACCTTTGTTTGCAGGTATGCCAGATGTTTTATTACATGTTAACTATACAGACATAAACAAGGCTAAAAGTATTAAGCAGCTAGCAGGTACTAGCTAACCCCTTGAAGCTAAAATGTTCATTAAACCAAACAAAACTATTGTGAGATGTAACTGTGAGTTTTGTTCTGAGGGTGGCACTAGAGGAAAGGCAATTGGCTCATTATGGGAAGGTGCAAATTTCATTGCAATCTGACCTTTGACAGTTCCGTTTTGTATTGTTGCCATGCACAGGTCCAACTGATGGTCCGACACAGGTGGGGTCAGACAGAAGGTCAGGGGGGTCAACAAAAAATCATTAGGATTCATTGCGTTTGCAAGATGAGACATGAATCTGTCGCTAGGAATCACGCTCTGAATGCATGAATACCCAAACCTTTAATATACATCCATTTGAATTAACAGTCTAGCCAGTAGTTAAAATATTGTTTTTTCTGAGCCACACAGTTAGATAAACAGACAGCTCGACTGATCTGCTATTCTTAGGCCTTAATGTGTGACCAGCTGCTTAGAATTCACAATAATAAACAAGCCTACAGTCATGCTCGTGGCCATGTGAGGCTGTACTAGTTCACAATAGCGATATTAACATGCTAATGTTTAACTGGTATATTCTTAGATTGCATTTACATTTGGTTATCAGCCCAAAACACAAAGTGCAGCTGAGGATGCTGCAATAAAGCGCTGCAGGATGATTTATGTTTGTAGGCCAACCTGAGAGTTAGCATCACCCTGGATCCCCCGACAGAAATCCACTGGGGTTTTTCCATTTGATTTTGGATTATCCCAGAATACAAGCTCTATGGCAAACAAAAGTTTATGATATCTTACACGTTTGCTCACCAAGACAATCTTCACAAATAAACACTTCTTTTATTTATCTTAATGCAATCATCAGAAGCAAAAAGCAAATGTAAGGCTATAAACAATCTACACCTACTGTGGGTCCAATGTAACCAACGTCACCAACAGTAAGCGTTACGTTTCTACACACTTAGATCTACAGGTTGGAAATTTTAAGTTTGTAAGTAATGTCAACCTCAGGAACAGTGAGTAGGCGAGTTTCTGTGTCGGCCGTGATGATGTTTAATGGCCCCAAACAACTTGTGTAGTTTACTTAAGCAACTTGTTATGAAATGAGACGATTCAAAATCCAAGGGTTGGGGAATTTCTGATGTATTTTATGTTGTAGAACAAAATGTCACACAATATTAAGCTTGTGTTATCACAGACCTTGTTTCAGGTATTTAACCAGGAAAACCCATTCAAGCAAACCACTGACTTCAACACAAGGGAGCTTGAAGTACAAAAATGCTAACTCATTTCCAGGCAGTAGGTGTCATTCTTGCAGCACTCTGTTGTCGACAGTTTTGCAGGTAGTTTTTAGTAAAAACCACCAAACAGACTTCGACCTTCTTATGAAGCTAGGTAGACAGTTGATGAGGTCTGTAATATGGTAATTCATCCTGAGGGATACAAACATTTTGGAAATAAAGCTTTTGAGACATTTTGTGACAATTCACCCGCTAGATGTTCAAATATTCTACTGGATGAGGGAAAATGGCACTAAAGAAAGTTCTGGGAATTATCAAAGTCATTAGGATTCATCCATGAATGCCTGGAAACCTGTACAACAATTGTTGAGATATTTCAATCTGAACCAAAGTGATGGAGCGACATATACAATACACTGACATAGCCATCTCATGGGCCATTGTGTTAGCGTGGCTCATGAAAACAATCTCATATGACAGAACCATCACATACATGAATATTAATGAAGGGGAAACTGGTCCTCTTCTTCTATTCCTCTCATTATCCACTGAATCGGCAGTGTAACCTGACCCACAATAAAAAGCAACATCTCATTCCTGGTCACAATGTCTGATTACAGGCTCCACCTGTCCTCCCATGTTGGCATATTTCTAGTCATCACCAACGATCTGCAACAGCACGAGGTCATGTCATCTGAGTGCTGGGTGGAGCCCTGCAGTGAGGGCCTGGCAGAGGAGACTGGACAGGAGAACCAACAAGAGGAAGAAGCACAGAAGGAGGAAGTAGAGGTTCCCTTTTGGGACAACCAACCTGCAGGAAGCCGGAGGCAGGAGGAGGAGCCAGGAGGAGCACAGCGGCCTTCATCACCTGACCACAGAGGCATGCAGGAAGTGACATCAGGAGGTGGACTGGAGCAGGTCCAGAGGGAGGGAACGAAGACTCGAGAAAAGAGAGAAAAGCTTTCATCCATGACTGTCAAACAGGAAAACCGGTATAGAGGCTCAGGTGCGTGGAGGGAAAAATAAATGTCATATGTTGATCCTTTACTGCGGCAGAGTAAAACACAATCCAGCACATTTCAATACCCTAAACTGAAAAGGCAATGTCCATTCAGAGTCATTCTTTTATAGTCTTTGAGGATGACCGTAGCACTTCCCAGACTTGACATAAAAGTTCATTCAAATTGACATGCACATCGTAATAGAGCTTACTCCATGTGTTTGTGAATGTGTGCATGCATAATCTCTCTTTGTGTAACAGGTGCCTGCCTGGTGGAGCGATACCTCCGGAAAACCTCCAGGGGTTTGTCACCTTGCCCCCTCCCAGACAGGGACAGGGAGCGGCAGGCAGGAGAGCCCCGGGGGTTCGGGCCTTTCTACTTCTTTGGAGGAGCCAATGGGGCTGAAATGTACGTAGAGAAATATGAAACAAGGGAACTGAGATGTATCAATAAGCAGTTGGATTTTAGGTATTCATAAAGTCCGATCGCATTTCAAGATAAAAAGCTTTTTGGATTTTTTTTTGCTTGCAGAAAAAAATCATTCACCTGCGGAATATTTTTGGTTTTGGTTCCCGGATCAGCCCTGGTATTCCATGTGACCCATGACCTCTGGTTTGATGTAAGGTTGATTTTTCTGTGTGATTTTTCTTTTAGAGTGAGCAGCTACTGTGAGAGCAGGGGATGGAAGAGGATTTACAACAAGCACAGGGAGGACTTTAAACTGAAGTGGTGTGAGACCAAATCACCAGCCAACTATCGTAACTTCAGAGAAGGTCCAGTTCACCATAACATCACAAAGAGAATGAAAGATAATTGCAACTCTGAACTTAAAAAATGATTGAAAATCAAAATGAAAAAATCATTTCTATTATAGTTTCCATAAAAAAGTGTTATTTTGCCTTCCATTCAAAGAAAGAAAACTTGACCTCCCCATGTGTTGTTTGCAGGTGAACAGTTGTTGTACCAGATTCCCAACAACAAGGTCCTCACCACTAAGATCGGCCTCCTCAGCAGCCTGCGGGAGTACGAGCGAGTCTGCAGCAGAGTCAGCCACGGGCGAGGACTGAGGTGAAGTGTACAGCTGCATTCCAGCTGTTCATTTCTAATCCAGACAGGCTGTGTCTATTGAACACATTTACAGATAGAGCAGTCTGTTTCTTTTATACCATTTATAGTTGTTTCACACATCTCCTAGCAACCATCTGGTACCTTCATGTAGATTCAACAGAGGCCTGGCTCTGCAAATACTGACTGAAAGACGTATCAGCCTGTGATACTATTTAATGAGCACGGCCAGATTGCATCATCAGAAATCAGGCCTCTCGTCTCACACAAGCCCGCTATTGAGTATTATGTGTGTCAATTATGTAAACTAAATAAGTGGTTATTTATTAATAATGAATTAATTCAGTTAAAGGAACAGTTCACCCCAAAAAAAAAAAAAAAAAAAACATTTATCTATCTTCATTGTTGGCAAATTTCGGAGGTATAAGCCATAAAGATGTCGGCGTTTCCTGCATACAATGGAACAACATGGTGCTCGGATTGTGGTGCTCAAAGTGCCCAAAAAATTAATTAAAAAAACTCAACAGCAATGTCTCTTTCTAGAAATCTTGACCTGGTGACTCAGGATAATCCATGACCTTGTAGTATGCAGTTTCACGTAGGGACTATTTTCTTTCCGTATCACTGCCCAGCGGCAAGAGTGCATCTCCTCATGGATGAGAGGCGTGTACTAATAACATGCTGGGATGTTGACATAAATAGGGTCCTCCTAGGCTGTAACATAAGCTAGTTTAGTTATCTAGGCTCAAGAGTCAGATGAGGCCTCCACCTGCAGTTATACTGTTGGTGGGTGTACAGTAGTTCGGTAGAGAGGTAATGTCATATATATATGTCGGCACTTTAAGCTGAGGGCCTTCTAGTTACACACATTATGAAGAGAAGGCAGACATATCTCCAAAGCCTGGCCTCACACCAAAACAATGAAGATGGATGTACTTTTGATTTTGGGATGTTTTACAACCTGATATGTTTTATTGTGTTAAATGTCTGGTGAAGAGATATAAGTCTGAAATGAACTGCTTTGACGGAGCAAGATGTCCAAAGTTCAGACAAACAATCACATACAGCACAGTCTAATAGAAACAACCTGCAAAATCCCACCATGCAAATGTATCAAATGACCAGTAGTTAATTATACACAGACAGGTCTCTCACATAAAGGTGTAACTAGTTTTAGAATCATTATTATAATTATAATTAAAAGAACTGATGAAGCTACTGCAGCAGTAGTACTGCTGAGCTGATCACTATTGATTCACCTGCGTCAACTCAACTTAAACTGAAGCTGACAAACTGACTCGTGTTCATCACTTTGAAGATTTGTGATACTTATAATGGACCAAACTGGTAATAATAATGCCCATTCACAACAAATCCAACATACTTCACATTATTTCTGCTAGTTTCCCAAAACATATTGTAGTATTTTTAATTTCTAAAAATGTTTCTCTTACAATTCCACACAGCCACGGACTTCCATTCAAAATTTGTTTTTAGAGATGTAAAACTTTATTGAGTCAGTTCATCAAAGTGAATAATATTGTTTTAAATCAATCAGTTGTCACGGTACAAATATTTCGCCACTGAAGTTTCTGTGCATTAAAAATAAATAATATACACTTAAATAAATTAATAAGAAAACATGTCTGTCTGAAAGGTACATTTACAACAGTACAGCATGCTTGTGAATGCTCTGTAGTAATCTAGAGTATGGTTAATTTTGGGGGAAAAAAATCCTTTTAGCCTCATAATTTTGAAGTTTTAATTTAAAGTACATTTTTTATTCATCGAAAATAACTTTTTCAGGCAGTTACGATCTTATATTTATGATTTTTTTTTTCTTCATCTGACTGGCTAAGGACAAGGCCTTTGAATTGGGCTTCCACCTTCAACACAAAATCAAATCAGTTGTATTTATGTAGCCCAAAATCAAGCGCTTTACAATCTGTACAGTGAGTGACATCCTCTGTCCTTAGACCCTCGATTCGAGTGAGAAAAAGCTTGCCATATTAAAAAAAAGACCCTTTTAACAGGTAAAAAAGATGTAAGAAACCTTAGAAAGAGCCACAGAAGAGGGATCCCTGTCCCACCTTGTTGTGTTGTTCCTCACAGGAGGCTGAAAATGGAAGAGTTCATTCCCACTACCTTCCGCATGGATGTGAGGGAAGAGAGGGACGCTTTCTTTGCCCAGCAGGAGGGTAAAACGCACCATACATCTCACCGCCATTCACCTCTAATGCGTTTCTTTACTGATGCAACAACAACAGGACACTGGTCCGGCTGGATTTGTGTTTGGTCCCGGTTTAAAATAAGATAAATCAACCTGTCACACATCCAACAATTAAAAGAAACAGAATAGTTTGTCCTAGCCAGTGTTAGGACAACAGTTGCCATGGTGATTGTTTAATCAAGAGGTTGAGTTGGATGTTGGAAAATAATGCACTTCACCTCCCATAAGGCCCTGATAAAATCACCAGGGGAACATGCTGTTGCCATAGAGATGAGTCAGCAGAGGGCAGGGCTGAGGCACAAACACAAGGAGTGACATCCACAGGATGTAAAGCTGCGGCAGCATAAACACGACTGAACACTTCTTATATTAGACATGAAAAACATTTTTGCTTGATTTTAAGGACTGGAGATGAAATGATCCACTGGCTCCTGTATTGCTTGCAGAGAGATGCAGACTTGCAGAGTTATGATAAGTGGTGTACAGGTCATAACAAACATGGTTATCACTAAGTAAACAGGAAAAGAGACACAGACAGCTGGTTTAGATCTCGGGGTGATGGATGAATCTGTAGAAAGGCAGACGAGAAATGTACAACACAGATCGAAGAACACAGTAACAGGAGATTAAAAAGCTGACAACAATGTCTGTGCCTGAGATATCGCCTTTATTCACCCATTCGCTGTTCGACACAGAGTAAACACTCAATATTTCACTCTGTACTGAGAAGCACAGTGATACATTTAGTGTCACATGTCAGTGTTGCAGGAAACATTGAGACTTAGTAAAAGTTGTAATACCTCGATGTGAGAATACTTATTCCACTGTAGAATAGCCCCCGTCAGACTTTTGAATTATATTCTACGGTTATTATTACAGATGCACCAACACGTAAGCCACATTTTAATGATATAGCTGGTTAATTGGATTATAATTTTAACCACTTTATCTACTGTTGGATATGTTGAAGAAGGTTCTCATGGTCATGGTAATTCTGAGTGCTGTATTGTAGGCAACTGGACATGTTTCAGTTTCTTGAAGATGTTTCACCTCTCAGCCAAGAGGCTTCTCCAGTTTTAACTAACTTTTAGAGCTGGAGTTTGCAGGCTTTTAAACTCGGTGTGGGAGTGTCCTTACGGAGTTGTTAAGGCCACTTGTGGGTCGTCGACCCAACCGGCCTTCATGTGGGTTGCTAGAGCTTGGTGAGCCCAGGTGTGAATGTAAACTGTCTGGGGAGGAAACTCAGCGCTGCATTGTGTGTGTGTTATAAGTGATGTTTTAGGCCACATCCTCTGTTCAAAGACGATTAATCCAGTTTGACATTTCACAATTCTTTTACTCTTCTTTCAAACAATCTGTCTTGTCTGGCCAAGATGTTCACATTGTTGTCCTCAAAGGAGTGATTTCTCTCCTTCAGATGTAAGTGGACAGCAGAGTCTTGACCTGAGGAGTTGGCCCTCCTGTGTTGTGCCATTTGTTTATGGTCTCCCCATTGTACAGAACCAACAGTGGCCACTAAAAAAACCCTCAAAAGGCCCTTTCTAGAGTCAGCATGTAATTTGTCTGTTCTCGGTTTCTGTAGAATCATGGGAATGCAATATGGCGGACTCTGTGAAAGAGGACTTGCGCCCCCTGTAGATATAAGTATAAAAGTTTCATTCTAAGCTAACAAAACCATATCAGTTCTTAGTTTCAGCTGATTATATACATGGAATCATAATTATGAGTGTTATAATTAGTTTCTGGAAATAGATCCCCTAAATCCTACACACTGGTCCTTTAATTTATGACATTGCATCATACTTTATAAGCTGATCATTTGCTTTGAATGTGAGAACTGGGTATACTGTATTGTGTACTGTAGTAGAGTAATAAGTAGCAGCAAATGTAAATACTCAAGTTAAGTGCAAGCTACTACTGTACAATCTTAATGTACACATCGTGCAAAGGTGACAAATTGCCTTGTAGGATCAAGAACATTTTTTTTTACACTTTACAAAGATTTGAACACTCAAATAAATTGACAAAAAATACACATGGTTAAAGAGTGAATGTCAGACACAGCATAAGTCACAGAATAACGATGGTCATATTACAGAAAAATTCAGAACAGGAAGAATTACCTTAGCAGCAACATGACACCACAGAAAATATAGAACAGAGACCTGACAAGTCTCAGTGACACCATCTCTGAACAAAGTTGTAGTCTATTCCCATAACTTTATAAGTCATATGTGTGTTGTTTCACCTGATGTAACTTAACAACTGTTTCCAGGTGTGAGTAACAACGAGGGTCAAATGTGGATCTGTAAGCCGACGGGTCTGAACCAGGGCAGAGGGATCTTTCTGCTGAAGTGTCAGGAGGAAGTCGCCGCCTTCAGACTGAAGCTGCAGCACATGGAGGACAGAGGGGCCTGCAGCAAGATGCACCACCACCAGCCTCAGGCTCGCGTTGTCCAACAGTGAGTGCACACATACTCAGCGATTGGGTCATTGAAGTGAACACTGAACACTAAGAATAACACACAGTAGAGAAGATTTCACCGTCTGAAACAACTGCGTATACAAGTTGTCACTTAATATTCAGACAATTTTGTCTGGGCAATTACGTCTCCTTGTTCACAAATAAAAAGTGACACATGTTGATGTAGCTGCTGAAATTGTTATAAAGCAAACTGTCATTTTGCCCTCAGTTACATCCAGCGTCCGCTGCTCCTGAAGGGGAAAAAGTTTGATGTGCGCTCGTACCTCCTGGTCGCCTGCACTGCACCTTACATGGTCTTCTTTTGCCATGGATACGTGCGACTGACCTGTGACCTCTACGACCCCAGCTCCAAAAACCTCTCAGCCCACCTGACCAATCAGGTACACCTTAATACTGTGGCAACGTCGACAACATAGCTGGGGTTAACTGAAACAAGTTTTTTCTCTGAAGTTGTGTAACTATCCTTTAAAGAAAGAACTCCCACACAGATTTTAGATTATCTATGGTGAGTCTATATTTGGACATCAGGCAGTCATAGAAACCTCTCCTTGATATGTCCTGTCCAAAAAGATTAGGAAATGACTAATACTGGCCTAACATGTGATCTGAATAGACTACCACGCAATGTATGACGTTTGTGTTACTGTCAGACGGATATTCTTCACTTCTTTGCAGTTGTTGGGTAATATTTCACAGTTAAAAAAAAAAATTGCTACCACACTGCTTGTCAATCTGATTCTTTTGGTTTTGTTTAAACAGATTTGCAACAACAGAAGTGGTCAACGTGCTGTCATTTACCAGAGTGCCAACACTGAGTCAAATAGTTTTTTTTTTCTTTTGGTGCTGTACAGTATTTTGACTTATACAGTACAGTAGGGATTTATATTTTGCTTTTTTCAATAACATAAGAACTTTGTAGTATATTCAGTGTAACATACAAAAGTACAAAGGCTCATGTCAGAAATGGTTACCATGTCCTTTTAGTTTACTTGTATTGCCACCCAACGTATTCTTCATTCTCTCCATGTGTAAAAACTCTTATAAATTCTCCAGGCCACTGGAGACATCACTGTGTTGACTGCTTAACTTGTTTAAGGCCTAAAATGAACCATGTAAACTCCCATTTAATCTTAAATGGGAAAAAGGGACAAAATCATTCCCATCAGTCTTTGGTTGAATAGAGGAAGCGCTGGCTGTGGCACTGTCTCTCTGCTTCATGTGTCTCTGGTCCCCCTGCTGTCTGTCTGTCTCCAGTACATGCAGAAGAAGAACCCTCTGTACAGCCAGCTGAAGGAGGACACTGTGTGGTCTATGGAGAGCTTCAACACATACGTCAACGACAGGTTTCGGGTTGCCAAGGGTCTGCCCAGGGACTGGGTGCTGGGCACCTTTGCAGTGAGTGCTGCTGTGGGTCGTTGCTCTCGGGGACCAATTACCATTATAATGATGGCTGTTGCCGCTCGCTTCTAATTGAGATTGTGGTTAGGCTCTGATGAGCTCACTCCTGTCTGAGGAAATATCATGTTATTACTGAAAGGAAATATCACACATGCTGTTTTGGTGGTTGTTTTCATCCACAGTACCTTAAAGGACTACAAGCAGTACAAGGTGCATATATTTTAGTCAGTTTTATCAGTGGTTGCACCAGTTAGAGAGAAACCTCAAACATTTATAGTGAAACACATTTTAAGTATACACAAAAAACCACGATGTGGCTCTTTGGTTCAATAGAAACCTGCTATTATAGTCTAAACATAATTCTGTATACAAGTGAATCTGTCTGTACACAGACTTGCGTGTACAGACGTTAAGTGTAGAGATTGTAAACTTTTCAAAGTCAATTTTCTATAGCGCCTGTGACAGCTGCTGATTATTCTCTGAACTGTTTATCCGGCTTGACAAAATATCACTTGTATAACACCCTGCCATCAAGATACTATCAGTTGCATTATATGAAGTGCAGGATTTAGTCTTTTTAAGGCTTCAATCATACTTCGGACTGGAAGTGAGGGTATCTGGGCCTCTTCTGCTTTGATCATTTCCATTCTTTTAAAATCTGCCTCTCACTGTTTCCCCAACAACTGAAAGTGCAGAACCACCACGGAAGTGCTATCTACTGGCATGTTATAGAAGTTTCTACACATTGATATTATAATCTATATTACTGGACTAGCACTGTTACTGCTGCTAGTGTAGCTCAGTGTCTCCACAGATTCTCTTTGGAAATTACCTAACTTACTTTTATGTCAGACAGTGTGTTTTCTATTAAGATGCTAATGTCAGTGAGATACAGTGATAAACTTAAAGCTGCACCTAACAATATCTTTATCTGCTAGCTTCTTATCTTTGGCATCATTTTGGTTTTCCGGCAAACGGATTTGTCTCTCATTCGCCTTGTTTTCAGCAACAGCAGCCGCCTCAGTTCAGCTTAAAAGGACTGATCTTCCAGCACCAAACTGACAGGCAGACAGCTTTATTCACCAGGTGGCCTCCAAATGGACGATCACATTGCTCCATGTCTACTTGATGTGTAACTAGCAGCTATTTGCTAATACGTTTGCCACAACAACAAACACAAAGCCAGTCACGTGTGAAGAGATCAATGACTCACATGAAAACATTCTTGAACAAATCCAAACGTGTCTTCTCAAATACTGTTGCTAAGAAGAAGGCAGGTGCTAATATTTTCTGTAACTCTGAGGCCTGATGGATGATGGCTTGACTGACCGGATGTTTGTCTGTTCTCCACACATCAGAGACGCATGCAGCAGATCATGACGCAGTGCTTCTTTGCAGTCAAATCCAAGTTAGACCGCCGACTGGGCTTCTTTGACCTGATCGGCTGCGACTTCATGGTTGACGAGGACTTCAAGGTGGGCGAGACTTTGCGGAATATCTAGGTGGTGGCCGGCATTCGACGTGTGTAATAACATGCGCGTTTTGGATCTCTTCATGTGCTGTGAACAGGTGTGGCTGTTGGAGATGAACTGTAATCCAGCTCTCCATACAAACTGTGAAGTGCTGAAGGAGGTCATACCCAGAACTGTTGTGGAGGCACTGGGTGAGCTTGCTTTTTTTTTTTTTTTAGTAAATGTTAATAAACATCTCTCTTTCTCACTTCATTTCAATGTGCCCACACTGCAGACGTAGTTCCCTTAATTTGATATATATCAGTTTACTGAACGGGCTGAAGTGTGATACCACCCAAACATGTTTTTTTATCTGCTGTCACTCCTTTAGATTTAACTCTTGAGATCTTCAACAAGTGCCGTCTAAGGCAGAGGATTCTCCCTTTGGCCAGCCAGAGGGAGTTTGTGCTGCTGTACAACGGAGTTTATCCTCCTGATTTAGCGCTGGCCTGCAGCAGGAGCAACACGAGCACTGAACTCAACCAGAAAAGCCCCAAAAAGCCCCAAAAGACTGAACCCAGAAGATGCAAGTCAGGGATCGAGGGTAGAAATGTGCCTTCAGCATCCCCCAATATTTCTGTGAATCTCTCTGCGAGCTGTGAAGGAAGGGGTGGCATAAAGTCCATCCACTGTCCCGCCGCCTCACCTCTCCAACCAATCTCTCCGTCAGTACAGACCGTCAGGAATAAGAACCCCAGGCCTCGGGTCGAGCTCAAGCTGAGCCAATGTACATTGCGTCATCATTTGAATGTTGCAGGTGGCGGGGGGCACTCTAAGACTCAGCAGAAGACGAGGACCATCATGTCGCTGTCATCGTCTGCGCTAAGTGAAGGGATCTCCGGCCATGAGTCCTCTGGGACAATGACACGATTGCCTCCTGACGCGCCACCTTCTTTGTGTCAGAGCAAGCAAAGAGCAAAGGATCTCAGTGAGGAAGAGCTCAAAGAAGATACAAAGAGTGTAGTTTCGTAGATAAAAGCGGAATTGTGACGCTTTATGTGCAAAACAACTGTGATCTTGACAGCTTTGTCTAAAAAAAAGTTCCACGCTTTGGACTCATGATGCTGTTTTACTCCCACAGAAATGATAATAAATGTTTAATGTGACCATGAAGAGTGATAATGGCATTTTACTGATGTTTTGTCAGGAACATATCCCGTGATTTGATTTAAAAACGGGCTTTCCTATAATGTTACACGTGTTTACTGGAATCAGAGCACAAATACGCAGCTGTAGCGAATGGAAAATATATCCATCAGTCATCTTACATCACTTCATGGAAACACGAGAGCAGCTCTTGTGCTGTGGAGAGCCTGAAACACTCAGACGTGATTGTGTAGAAGCCCTCCCACCATCTTACTGTAATTCTAACCAGGAACATCAACACAGGGCTCCACTCTACAGTTGTTGTGGCTTGTTGTTTTGACTACAGTCCTTTACCTCTCTGTTTCATAAGTCATAATTATCTCACATGCCCATCCATATTCAGGCCGGCTGCGTGTAAACACAGGAGGGCATTGGTTCTCATCTTTCCCAACAGGAGGCTTGCTTCATCCACTTGCTTCTGAAGAACATCGCAGTCCAAGTTATCAACATGAAGCGGTGCCATATCTGTAAAAGCTGCTAATGGTAAGCTTGCATTTTGAGTGACTGTAGTACCAGTTTTTTTTTTTATATTTTTCTCATGCGTTTGTGTCAGCAGGTTCCCGGTCTGAGTTCAGCGTGTAAAAAAACAAAAACAAACGGAGGAAGCTGCTCACTTCTCTACAGACAGACAGCTGACTGACAGGAAGGAAGGAAGAACTATTACACTTGAAGATAACTGCTTGCCACTTTTATCTTCAATTCCTCTTCAAAAGCACTGACACCTTTCGTTCTCGAGATTCTATGGAAATTTACACTTCATGCCGGTCGAGAAGGGGGAACTAGAGCTTAGCGGCAACCCCCTCCCTCCAGCACACTATATCCTCTTTTGGACCCAACCAGCCCCCGTTTTTTTTTTTTTTTCATTGTATCTCTTTGGTTTTAGTGTGGCACACACACGTACACAGTGGGGATGATCGTCTGGGCAGATGGTGCTCAGTGTGTGGACTAGAAGCTGAGACAAGGCAAAGAGGGACAGACTCCCCGTCCATCATGGGATGCTGCAGTGTGACCCAGAGGCATACTGGAGTGGACGAGGTGGGCCCGGATGAGATCGAGCTGCTGGAACTCTCCGGAGACAATTTAGGGTAAGACACAAACACAAGTTCACAGTTTACAGCGAAGAAGTGTTTGGATATAAAAAAAAACACGTGGTGGGGAATTCACACAGTTATGACTGTGCTTGCATCCAAGAACAAAGTATCACAGAGGAAATAAGAGATGTAGAGAAGGCTGCAGAGAAGGCAGCAGTACGTCAGCGTGAATGAGAATTTTATGATCTTTATCGTGCTCATCTTCACACTTTAAGAGAGAGTGTCTTTTAACTTTGTTTAAATGTGGTTCTTTTGTGTGTGTCTGCATGTTCTGGAGGAGGAAGTGGTGACGGTCTCAGAACTGAAAAGAGCACCTTTTTTTTTTTTTTTCTTTTCAACCTCTCTGTGGTTTTTGATTGGCATGCCGTGTATCACGTACTGGAGCTGAAAATGCAAAACAGCAGAGAAGTCAGCCTCCTGCTCAACCTTTTAGAAAGAGCGCCATATCCAGGATGTACACTCTACGTGAGTAACAGGATATGCTTTACGTAGAGAACCTCTACACAGAAAAATGGTTCTATTATAAATCCTTTAAATTACAATGAAAACACCTGCAGAACAACATATTACACCCAGACCATCAGCACCCAGCACGACAACAAGGCAGGAGAAATAATTGGCTCTTATTTACTCAACATGAACTTGTGGGACTCAGTGATGCTGCACTGATGTGATTAGCAGATTACTATAAGACAATGGCTGAAGCATGGCGGGGTTTAATAATAATACAGAGTCAGGGCGGGACAAATCCCTGCTCGTTCTGAGGCTGAGGGATTAGCAAAGACTAATCATAACAGTAGCTACTAGTCCTTATGTGCGGCGGTTTGATAATTACTGCTTGTAGTTGCAGGCCCCTCGGATTTGACTGTTGTAAAGATGCGCGCTTCCAGGCATTGGCGCAGTTTGTGCACCAATCTGCGCCGTTTAAAAAAGTGACTTTACACAGAGAGCGAGCGATTTAATGCTTCACGCCGCCACAATCCACACGTGTTTTAGCGTTTATTGTTATTGTTTTATTTGCTTCATGTTTTAATAGAGGCAAGTAAATATCATGGAGGTGGTCCGTAGATGGGCCTGTGAAATGAACACACAAAACTCGAGGAAAACACGTACAAAACAGCACAAGCCGATACAATTCATGACACCATTCACAACTGCAAGACTGATAACACTCTACATTAGCCATCATTAATACATGGTGAATATATAGTTAATTGAACTTGAAATGTTAATAGTTGTTTCACTGATAACAAACAGTGAAATGCTTTATAAACCATGTATTAAACAACTGCAATGGTTTATATATATCAGTTGCAATTTTATCTTGGCCATCCAAATTATGTTTACAGATGAACTACACAGTATTTATTAACCATTTACAAAGTATTATAAACATCAGTATGAACTTTACAATGAACAGTTGCTTAATAAATGGTAACAGTAATTATTAATTTAATTTTAATTGTCTAAAAACCTTCCATTTATTAATGATGGTTATTATAAAGTGTTACAGAGGCTTTACCAAAAGATTATGGCTCCAGATATATCATCATAACCGGTTTAAAATGAATATGTGGTACATACTAATGTATGGTCTTATGTCTGTGATGGACAAAGACTGAGAGATATGTTGGTGAAGGGTCAGCAGGTGGGTCTGTCTCCGCTCTGACGACTGTAATCTGATTATGTCTGGTTGCTGCAGGGCTGCAGGGGGGTCAAGAGATTGTGATATGTCCTGTTGCTCGTCAGTGTCTATACAGTATATCTTCCTTTAGGCTCACCATTATGAAACACATACAAACGGGAGCTCACGGTCATGTATAGTTTAGCTTCCTGTCTGCCTGACTCACACGTTTTTGGACAAAACAGAACGTAAACTTTAATGTTCACACTGCACAGCAAGGACCGAAAACTGCACCCACATCCGCGCTACAACGAGGCCACAGAGCTAACCACCGAGCCACTCTGCCCAAAGCATTGACTGCTGCTACATGACAGTCCTCACTGATTAACTGTGTGTGTGTGTGTGTGTGTGTGTGTGTGTGTGTGTGTTCAGGGTGTGGAGTCTGGGAGAAACCAGGCTTCAGCTGTCAGTGAGGAACAGCAGGGACGAGCAGAAGCCACTACCACCGCC
>OMLP01000099.1:60449-75296 GCA_900302685.1 Spondyliosoma cantharus | reverse complement strand
CAAGCTAACAGTTAGCAAGATCACCCAACACCTAAAATGATGCAGATAATCCCTCCGTTACTGCCTTTGTTTCTCTTGTGTACAATCTATAAAATGTGTCTGACTCGTCTTTCTTGCAACCTTTAAACTACTTAATCACAGTAGCATATCTCAAAAATGTGTTTTAAGACACAAGTTGAAATAAACTGCAATAATTCTTTAAAATGCAACTCGTGGCACCTGTGAATATGGTAAATATCCGATCCATACGATATTATAGAGGAGAATATTTTCTGTGTCACAGTATTTTGTCAGTCTTATTATCCGTATCTTGACAGCTTTCAACAATAACAGAGACATCGCTGGCTTTGTTCTCACAGGGACTCCAGGAGAGACTGATGGTTCTCTTCCCTCAAGACGTCCTGCTGCTGTCAGTCGACAACAAGCGTCTGAATATAAGATATGAGGTAGTGTAAAATGACTCTATGGGAAAAATCCATAATAATACCTCCTCCGCCGCTGTGGCAAGGCTACGTGTCCAGCTAATCTTTACGCCGTGCTTGTTCTCTTGACACATGACATATAACATGGGTGGAACATTTTGTAACTCACACCTGCTGTCCATAACATCGCTCAGTGCATTTGAGTCAGAAGAAAGGAAGAAAATTAGGTTCCTTGTTGTACGATCATGGTTTAACTCCTTAAATAATTTCTTTTTCCCCCGTGTCCTTTGTAACAGGGCAGGTTGCCCCGACACAGCATCAAAGCAGTGGAGAGGTCAGCCCTGCCTGGACGACTGGAGTTTGAGCTGATAGGTACAAACATGTGACATCAATACCTTTTTTGCTAAACATTGCATTGGATTAAAGGTGCGATATGTAAACATGTTTGATGAAAACATCCAGCACTTAACCAAAATTATCAGCAGAATGTGAAGGAATAACATTTCTGGAGTTTATGACGTGCTATGTGTTGCTTAGCACACTGTGGAAATACGCTGTCCCCCATTTGTTTAGACTATGAACAACATACTCGACATGTTGCCAGTTCTTGCATGTTGCACATTTAAAGTGAGACTCAGTGCAGTGAGGAGCACTTTCGTTTGATTTGATCTCTGCTGTGTTTTAGGTGAGCTGATGGAGCCGCTGCTGATCTCTTGTGTCTGTCAGGAGGATTATTGGAACTGGATCTTCCAGCTACAGCAGGTTAGACTGTCAGTGCTGTGTGACATCTTAAATACAAAGAATGATTAATGAATGAACCATAACACATTGCTAAATGAGGCTGAAAAAAGGTGAGATGAGCTGAGGGGAACTGAAAAGGTGGTGAATATATGGGCAGCAGGGTGGCGCAGTGTACCAGCTGGTGCGGGGCGTTTCTGTGTGGAGTTGAAATTTTCTCCCTGTGCTTACTTGGGTTTCGTCTGGGTGGCTCGGTTTGCCCGGCATCAAAACCTGTATATAAGGATAATTCTCCAGTCGATGCCTTTGGCCAAGGCCTGACCCCTGATCTGTCGCTGGTCCCTGGGTGCTGTACATTGGCTGCCTACTGCTTCTCAGGGATGTGTTGAATGCTGAGAACAAGTTTCACTACATTGTACATTGTATGATTGTGTATGATACATTTACACTTAGTAACTAGATCTGTTATTAATTGAAAAAAATATATACAGCTATAATACAAATTTAAAGGCACAATATGTAAGAATTGGCCTCCTGTTGAATTCACTGTGAGTAACCGCTAAATGCTGCTAACTGAAGCTGCTGTTAGCTCATTAGCTCTATTAGCACATGTATTTAGTGGTTTCAAATAAAAATTCATACATATTGCAGCTTTACAGTTTTTATTATCAATCGATTCACCTAAATATGAATCCTACCTAAAGCCTGGTTTATGATTTTATAAACTGAGCATGCTGTGATATAATATAAATGACCATACTGGTGTGTTGCATGTCAAGGTCAAGATCTGTAATTTGCCTCTCAGATGATTCCATTTGACTGTTTTTTTAGACGTTGGAGGGAGACAAACTATTCAGCATTTTTTCAGGAAAAGAGCAAAAACTTAAGCTGCTATAAATGGTATTTTTGTATTCGCAGTGCATCAAATGAATACGTGTAATGAGGATTAGAATGTCTCCAAATGCAGCAGGCAGTCATTTTCAGTGAAATAAGCTCCAATAACCTACTGTAGACTACCTGCCCAGGACAAAATGACAGACAGCTAGTGAACACAGTGGAGCATTTAGCGGCTAAAGGACCAGACAGTTCCTGCAGACCAAAACAGTGCTAAAGAGCAGTGATCACTGGACTTACATCACTCCACATACATGCTTATGTTGTTCCATATCTGCAGGATGTGTCAATTAGCAACTGTTTATTAAAGACTGTCACCAGCCACTGTTTCTAGCCTACTGTATATGCTGCCCATCCTTTTATCTATTGATGCTAACCATATTATACTACATGCTGCAGTGTTTATTAGTTCTGTTCACAACTTTCCTATCTATCTAAAATCTACTTGTCCGGACTTGTTTGAGATCAAAAGCATACTCCATATTTTGCTCCATGCTGGTTGAATGGAAATGCAGCTGAAGCTACAGATTATTTTGAATTTCCTTGGGATTATATAGCAGATACAACGTGTTGTGGGCCAAACTTTTTTCTTATAACCCCTGTCATGGTTTCCTTGAATCACAAAATATACTTCTTGCCGTTATAAAGCTTTTCTGTTTGCTCTGCAGCCAGACAGAAGCAGCCACGTTACTGTGAGTCACCCTGCACCTCCGATCATGCCAAAGCTGCAGAGGAGCAGGAAGGAGTCCCAGGAGCCGATGATAACAAGCGACAAGTGTCGCATTAACGGACGCAGCTGACTCAACAGAAAAAAGCCTGAAAGTTCACTGTAATTATAAATCCAACGTGTAGATAGTGTGTACATATTACTTTCATGTCTAACTGTGCCACAGGATGGAGTGAGGATGTCCTGAAGTGCTGTCACCCTCATTTTGATATATTTGGGTGATTTTATTTCTGACTCTGAGGGACTGAGAGGATACTTATAGTTCACTTTCATGTGGGGAGAAACAGAAACAAGGTCACGACCCAGTTCAAATTCAGACCACAGCTGAAGAGATGTTAGACGTAGAAACCGTAGAGAAGATAGAACTGAAGAATCTGTACATATGTAGCTTTGACGTCTTGACCGTAAAATACACAGTGTTTGACTTTTTTCACAATAAACTGACTAAAATAATAACCGAGTCATTCATTCAACACAACATAAACTGGAAGTATCTGTATTTATTTCAATGGTTAAACATTTACAGTAGTGAGCACAGATTCAGTAAACATCCAGTGTGTTACAGTATTTCAATTTATCGTGGTATTAGAAATGAATCAAACTGGAGAGTTCAGAGTTATGGAATGTGGTATAATATTTGTTCATATAAATTACACTCATAAAAGTAAATGAACCATTTTCTACTCTTTATACATGAAGCCATCTACAGTAAAGTCCATTTACATCAGAATCTCCTTAGAGAACGACCAGCTAGAGGAGTATAAATACACACGCTGCAACAGCAACCACTTAAATTACAACTAACATCGCAGATATAGGGGGGAAAGTGGGTTATAAACATGTCATGTGCCACTGGGAAGAGTTTACATTTGAATGTTGATTATAGTGGTTCATTAACAAAAGGCCTCAGCTCAGTCACACTGTGCCGTCGGTCATTTGGGGATGTTTACACTTAATCAGGGGAACGATGTGGATGATTAAGGCCTGAATGTCATTCAGTGCTTCGTGTGTGACAGTTTTAATACATCTTTTATGATTAGTGTAATACAATAATGTCTAGCTTTTATTCCACTCGGGCTGGCTAAAGTTTTTTTTAGATAAGATAAACCTGCACATTTACCACACAGCATGTCCATGTGAAGGCATCAAGGTGAACTTGGTATATGTTCATTTCCCCCACTTGGTCAGGGCTGGTGTTTATCAAATATTTATTTTTACTATCAACAAATGTAATAAAAAGACCAAAACTAACATGTCCAACCATCCCATTCTGTCTGTAGCACTCAATCCCAAGCCCAACTTGTTTTTATTGAAAACGTAAATCTTTTAAATAAGTCACAAATCTGACTCTTGCAGTTAGTATTGTATAGTTGGAGTCTGCACAATGATTTATTCAAATCTTTTTGAATAAGGCTAAATGGTTCCTTTAAAAAGCCGGGCACTGTAGTTTCTAGCATACGTTACTTTAACAGGAATAAATAGTGCATTTGTTGGGGACTATTTCCAGATGCGCATTCGGTGCTGTAGTCAGTATTTACATTAGCAGAACGATTTTTACGTGATTGACATAAAATATACTGCAGTGTGTGTGTTAATAGTAACGTGTCCGCTGTCAGCGGGGCTGAATGATGAGTGTGAGTGTTTCTAAACGTTTTTGGGAAACATTTTCATTTAACTGAAATGTCAAAAAGACAGAAGAAGATGCAATTGAGTCATGTTCCTATCTGCTGGTTTGGCTCGACTAAACTAGGCTACGCAAATAGTGGTATAGTCTACGTTATGCATTGCTGCAACAGAGAAGAAGAAGCAGAGGTTGCTAACTGGAAAGATAAAAAAATATTTGTTTGCCAACCACCAATAAACCTCGAAGAAGGAGAAGAAGAAGAAAGAAATGCAGTCGCCTTGGCCATCCAGAAGGGAATGGTAATAGTAATGGGAATCTTTACATCCAGGAAGATGGCAACAGCAGACACAGTTTCTTCTTTTTCTTCTTCTTCTTCTTCTTCTTCTCTTGGAGCAGAAACAGTTGATCTGTCCTGAGTTAAAAGTGGTGTTTCCATCTACCATTAAGGTCATTAACCATTTCTTTTCTCAAGCATGCACATTAACTTTTTTTGTGAAAGTGAGGACGTTTTTTGCAAATCACAGCGTTTCCATGAACCATTAATGCTTTACTTCCACATGTGTATTAAAAAATGTATACACAAAACTGCTAATGGAATGTAATATTGGAATAAGCTCTATCATGTGGTATATATGAGCTATTTGTGGCTTTGGTTGCACATCATGTCAGTAGGATCAATTTATTGTATGTTTTGGTCTGTTCATAAACTTTGTTGAAAGTAATAAAAATATAGAATATGGTCAGAAAAAAAGGTATTTGAGTAATCTAGCTTTGTTAAGAAGATAGTCTGTCCTTCATTTATTACAGCTGCAGGAGAATTACGAAAATCGTCTAAAGAAAAAAGGAAATGAAACCATCACTCTGTGGTTGTCTCGTCCGGTCAACCATCAGAGTTCACGCAGTCAAAACTGTTAATGAGTATTTATAGACTATACAGGAGGGGGCGTTCTTGAATAAAATGATGTTTGAACAATCCACTTCTTTTAAAACGAGAATGGAGATCTGAGCTGTTGCGCACTGACACGCTGCAGTGTTTCAGATATCGTATGGACTTCAACACAGAGAAACACACATCAGGCTGTAATTTCCTCTCGCAACTAATGTAAATTTCTGTTAAAACAGGTCCCAGTGTGAACAGACGAAAAAATAAACGGCCTGATGTGTCCGGGTGAAGCGCTGCAGCAGGATCTGCCTCCAGCTGTTTTTCTGCTGGAGTGACACAGAGCTCAGCTGCACGAACAAGACGGTGCAGAGAGGGATTCCGGCCACACATGGCGGAAGAAAAAAATGTAGCAACACTGTTTGAGTTACCACTTTTTTCCACTGACTCTGAACTGAGAATTGTGCACCTTTGAGTATGTTTACATGTACTACCTGTGCTGGTAAATGTGCATCCCTTGTACACCGCATGTACCACAGAGACGCTTTAAATGCGTTCACAGAAAGCATGCATGAAGTGAAACTGTTCAAAATGTCCTGATGTGAACTTGTGGCTCTCATTGTATAAAAGCCTTTGAAACTACAAAAAAATTAAGGAGCAATTAAAGCTTTGCACTTTCAGCCAGCATATTAATGGAAATGGCCGACACGCACTTTAGCATCCACGCGAAGGGCGGTCAAACGTGACTCGTTTTGGCACCTGCATACAAAAATGTAGGCCCCACATCCGTCTAAAATTAAAACATTTATCCAGAAGCTTAAAAAAATTAACAAGTGAGATGAACCTTTGACACACGACAAGTTGCGCTAGAGATGGTCAGTCTTCCCCCTCCAGTTTCTGCGTGACGCATTTGATGCGGATGTTTTCTCTGAGGTTGCGGAGGCGCGCGCTGCGACTCGTGATTTCCTCCACGTAGGTTTTGGGGAACCAGCCCCGTTCCCCGTCAGACAGTCTGATGCCCTCCACCCAGCCTGATGAAAGACGACAACCACTGCACATCAAACAAACTGCAACACATATTCATCTCCTGCCTGGAGACACAAAATCCTTAGTTATGGTAATCTAGGGCCAGGTTGCAGTTGGAATGCAGTTTATCATAAGGGGACTTAATCCACATTCTTACCATCACTTGTGATGGTCTTAGCATGAAGAATGTCGGCCTTTTCCAGCGTTAACTCATCGTGCTCTTGGGCCTGATAGCTTTTGATGCACTGAACCTGGGAAATATCTGAGAGGACAGAATACATCAAGATGAATGAGAGGATTTAATTTAATAAAGGTTTACGCTGATTCATAGTGCAGCTAAAGCTCTCCACTGACCAATGTTCTCGCTGGCTTGCTCGATGTCTTCGAGTGGATCAGATGGAAACATCGCTGTGATCCATCTCTGCTTCCCGCTCCTTCGTAGACACAAAAGAGGGCAGTTAGAGCATCGTCTGCTAAAGCATCTACTCTGGACTGAGGAGCCAAAGTGCTGTCACTCACTCGGTGTGTGATTTGAGCAGGATCTGGTGTTTGAGCTGCTGGCCTTCACACAGCTGCAGGTGGAAGATGAAGCCTGAGATGCCCTGCAGCTTCTGACTGAGATCCTTCACTTTCAGCTCTCCTATCTTGGCGTGTACGAACACCATGAACTTCCACGTACTGCAACGCAAAGAGTCAATGTATCAGCAAGATCTCCAGAAGACAGTGCATGTGTATTTTTCTCAACATTAATAATCAGATCAAGGATTTTTAGCATCTCTAAACGTCACTGATGGTATAAAGTCGTGTCTAAAGTCTATGTGTATGTTTGTAGAAAAGTGGGATAATCCTGGTGACGTTTGGTGAAGTCTAAGTGTTGTTCTCATTAATCTCAGTGTCCTTGGATCAGATCGAAATGTTTGATTCCCACAGATTGTTGCTTTAAAGGTGTAGGTTCTCTCTTCAGGAAACAGTTTGACATATTGCCCTGAGTTAAATGACAACCTAAATACCACTCTTGCAGTTAGCATTGTATAGTTGGAGTCTACACTGGTCACAGGGACGAGTCTCCAGGAAAATCACTGCGCTCAGAAAGAAACAGTCCAATACGTAAACCCGATGTGAAGCCTAAATTCTTGTACAGATAATGTGTGAATGACTGAACTTTACAGGTGCTTTTCCCACCCTGGTCTTTATGCTAAGCTAGGCTAACTGTCTCCTAACTTTAGCTTAATATTTAGCATACACCAAATGAATGTAACTAACTAACTTACTAACATTTAACACATGCTATAAAATGTCCTTGCTGCACACAGCAAGTCATCAATAAGTGCAGTATATTGTAGCTCTTGGTCTCTTTGTAATGACGCTGATCACTCACTCCTTCCTCCTGGACAGCAGCAGACAGTCGTTGAACAGGTGGAGGTACACAGGCTTGGTGGGTAACTTCAGCTTCGACCCGGAAATACTCATCGTCAGAGTGTCCACCTCCAGGAGCTCGCCGTGTTTCACCAGCCAGCGCGACTGAGAGATCAGAGGGAAGATCTGCAAAAGAGAGGAAACATGTTGCTGCATAAAAAAAACACCAAAAAGAAAATGTTAATCAAGACGTTCACCCTGGCCCAACACTGCCCGACAAGACAACCTGAAAACACTTCAGTCACCTTTCCCTCGAAATGGATCTTCTTGTTGAGGTGAATAAGTTCCTCCATCCTCTTCATGGACTGCACACTGGAGTTACATTCTTTGATGATCTAAGAAGACACATACCAACGTGGTTATTACTGTTGTGCCTCACCAGCGATAATACTGCTGCTCATGCAACTGGCTATTAGGGTCGGTAATCACCACCTTTTTTAGCTCATTGAAAGCTTTCGTGGCGGTGTCCTCATCCCGGGAGCCTGGAGTCGTCCTCTTTAAGATATTCTGAAAAATAAAGGCGATTTTGAGGACACGCCAAGAAGTAAACAATACTCTTATGAGTCACCGCTGGAGGAAAAAAAAAAAAAACACAGCCGCGGTGAAATGCCCAGCAGGTCCAAATATTACCCCATTTGTGTCTGTAATTGGGTTTCAAGTGCAAACATGCATTCTGCAGTGAATGTTTAATCGTGTACCTCCACTAGCATTTTAAGCCGCGTGATCCTCTGAAACGGGAGGATTAGAAAAGAGGTCAGAGGAAGTCTTTGGCAGACGGGGTCCTCCTCCAGACGAGCCAGGATGCCGGGGAAACGAGGGTTCTCGTGCCTGAGAGGACAGGACGGGGAGATTTTAGAGACACACTTTAATGACTTTTAGCGAAAGCGGGTGTAAATTCCAGCGAGAGAAAAAAAAAATGCTTCAGCTTTGTCTGGATGAACCATCTGCAAGTTAAGTCACGCAGGTGTAAAATAACACCTGAACAGCCTCAGAGGAAATAATGGACATCCTGCAGGAAACGTTTGGACTTTATGCACTACAGCCATGAATGTTCACAGACAGACGCTGTACACGTACACATATGTTCAGAGCTCCAACCGATGATTTATTATACACACGGTGAAAGTAGTAACTCACAGCAACCGCTGGTACGTCTGCTCCTGGTAAGCCTGGTTCGTCACATAAGGTAAATAAACCCGTCTCAGAGCCGGGCAGTGGGCCAGGACGATGTCGCACACGTCAAAGCGCAGAATGTCCTCCTCCAGCCGGTGCTCCAGGTCCTGAAGAAACCTGCAGGTGACCAGTGAGCAGAGAATACACTAAGAGGAGGACACCTGATGACTGAGATGTTAAAACAAAGACTTGAGGGCGACAGAGGCAATCAGCAGCATCACTTCACCTCTCACTGACATCTTTGACTTCAGGCAGCTTGGAGAAGAGCCACTGCTTGTCCTGAGCTCCGAGACACTCTGCGAGCTCCTGAGACAGCATGAAGTGGTCCACTGCGATGGTCAGGCTACGGATATACGACGCCTCTGATGTCACCAGCTCAAACTTTGCCTGAGTTGAGGAAAGACACAGTACGTCAGACAAACTTCTACGGGTACACAAACTAGAAAACAGCCAGGGAGAAATCTGAAATGTCTCCCTCACCTCCTGTAATTTCCTTTCCTCGTTGCTGAAGTTGTCGAGCTGGCCACTGGTTCGAACGTCAGGGATGTCCTGCCACAGTGCGAAGGCAGAGCCTCGTGATGAGCGAAAGGAGCTGGACGGAGAGAGATTAGAGGGCGACGGGGTCCCGTCCGAGCCCTCGTCCCTGAGCCCGTCCTCCTCTGTGCCCGGCTCCTTCCCCTGCTGCCTCTGGATCTCTCTGTTGATGGCGACGTCACTGTATTCCTGGTACAGAATCGCTGCAGGAAATAATGAAAGGAAAAGAGGATTTTAAAGGAAAATACAAACAAGTCTTCAGTCAAGGAAAATAACTAGAGTAGGGAAACTTACAGCTCGGCAAAAAACGTGACAAGCGATTTGAACTGGCGACAGATGGAAGGATGTCCTCCTCTATGGACTTTTTTCGCATTCTGTGAAGTAAATGTTTACATTAACACAGTTGCAGTTTGAAGTTTTTGTGTTGAGATATTTTAAGTGAGTATTTACCCGAGTTTTGTGCTCCATCGGTGCAACGGCATGCTGTTGTCACTGCTGGGCAGAGCAGGTGCAGGTCCTACAGGACTGTGGGGAGCGCTATCACTTGACCCTCCTGAGCTGCGGTGCTTAGAGCTGGCCTTATCTAAAGAGGATAAGAAGCACAGAGTGCAGGTGTGAGTCCAGAGAAGAATGAAGAGACTTCTTTGTAATGCAGGTTCATGATGTGATACGATCAGTTTGTTTAGTTAGAGCTTCTTGACACCCTCAGCTGCTCAGACCATGTTTTCTCTGGTATGTTTTCAGACATGTGATTGTACACAAGTGAGAGGCGACAGTAAAATAAAGAAAGAGAGAGGGAAATGACATGCAGCCGAGGTCCAGAACTGTGGCGTGTTCAGTATGACAGCGGTGTGTATCATTTTGCTTCGGTTTCAGGGTGTAACGACATGTTTCCCCTAAGTGGTGTAAGGCCGTCTGCGATGGGCTTTGAGGTAGTTTTCCTTGCTCGGTGGGTTTATCAGAAGTGTTTCCCCATCAGTAGTGTTATGAAGCCAGACCTATCTCTACAGTGCTGTGCCATCTACAGCGACGTGTTCAAAACCAGGCTGCAATAAAAGTTGGTACACTTGCATCACACAACTATGTTCAAAGCATCACCATGACCATCTACATAAACATTTGCTCCATTTTATCAGGGCTAATCGCGCCCCAATTTGCATATTGCAAATTTATGACGTTAAACAAAAATGTATTTTATTTTCCTTACTGATGTCATATATTTAATACATTAGTTGTACACAGTAGGTCCATTAAAATGATCAATTTATAAGAGGGAAAAATGTACAAGCAGCAAATACTGTAGCAAGTACTCTAATGAATAGGTGATTCTGAAAAATGTGGTTAATGTTCTGCTTATCAAGTAAGTAGCTGAATAACTGACTGTTTTTTTTCTGTGAGTAAATCACGTATTCTTATTCAAGGTTATGAGAATCAACTTGTTGACCGCAGCTCTCTGTAGACGGCCGGGAGGAGGGGATGGCTGGTTTTTCTTTCAGACAACAGTGGAAATGGTGTCTGACAATGAATTCAGTCTCTGACTAAAACATGAGAGATATTAAAGGAAATACCTGCATAAACGAGTGAAGAAGTGTCAGACAGCTGCCTTCACCACCAATAGCATGATTTAAAAAAACATTTCAGCATTTAGTTTTTTTGCGGGCCGGCAGTGTAGAAAACTTGAGGAGAGAGCAGGGTATGACATGTAGCAAAGGTCTCCGGTCATAACCATGGATGTTGTACTGTATGGCCCATTATTGGGGTGAAGAAAGATCTTTTGGAGGAACAGTGTTTACTTCTAAGGTAGAGTTCAGACATTTGAAGCATCCATTGCAAAGAGCAGTGAAGCTGTTAGAGCTCCAGTATACAGGATTTAGTGGGATGTATTGACAGACGTTTGAAAAAACATCCGTAATACATATAATGTAATATTCATGACGTGTTTTCAACGTTATGTTTTAACAACTTAAAAGTATTAGTCTACCTCACTGGGTCATTTTGAGGTAATCAGTGTCCTCAAGCCTGGATTGGTGTTGGGTTCTTCAGTTCACTGCTAGATACCATAACCTTGTCCCTAATCTGTACACCTGTATCGTCTTTGTGGTATGTCACTGTATGTGTTATTGTTTTGTTTTACTGCTTTTCATTGTCTGGGGTTAGTGTTTCTGGACTACCTTTCCACCAAATGCCACCAGGACGCTGGTTCTGTTGTCTACTCACAGTCTGGGTTGGGGCTGAGGCTGTAGGAGCTCTGTCTGTCCCGGGAGGCCACCCGAGCAGACAGCGACTTCCCCAGCTTCAAGGTGAAGGAGTTCTTCCTCTGCGACAGCTGCAGTCTGGATATGAGTTCTGAGGCTGAGAAGCGCCGCCGCTCTTGGTCCCCTTGGCGGCTGCGTGACAAAAAGCTCCCCCCTGTCGCACTTGACGTCTCCACACTCCCGCCGTCCTCCCCCAGCCCTGGTACTGAGTCCTCTATTATGTGCAGAGGTTCTGTGGGTAGATCAAATATATCGTCGTGACTGAGGTTCGGGAGGTCTGTAACACCGTCTGTGGATGAAGATGTCGAAGCGGCCTCCAGGGAAGATAATCCACTCAGGTCCTCTTCCAGAAAAGATGCGAAAGGTCCTGGGAAGATGTAGTCTGCGTCAAGGATGGGGCTACTGAGAGAGTCGTCGCTCAGGCTTTCAGGGGAGTAAACCTGCATCTTTCGCCCTGGAAACAAAAAAATAGCTTTGTTAGATTAAAAGGAAGCGTGGTAAGAGTCTCTGAAACCTAATGCATTATGTCAGCTAAGCTGCACACTCACGTATGGACTTCTCTTTCACTGAACCCTGCGATGTCCTCCTCTGAGGCTGGCACAAGTCCGGGCTCTGAAACCCAGGACCTTCAGGTGAGGATGGGGAGCAAGGTAACTGTGATTCCCAGGAGTCTCTGTTTGTGTACAGAGAGGACAGAGGGAGCGACAGAGGGAGGCTAAGAGCTGCGTGGAGGGGTCGACACACTGTTGTGACAGTACGAGGCTTTTCAGCCTGCTCCTGCAAAGAAGTCCTGATGCCATTACGGGATTCGAGCTCGCCGTCGCCGGCAGACGTGTGTGAATTCAAATTAAACTTAGAGTCACGCTCAGTATCTGTCCTGTGGCAGCCGTTCTGCATGTCATTCAGTTCATTGAGCGTGTGTCTGAAACCGTTCAGGGTCACGGAGTGCGTCGTGCATTGTGCGTCTGGCCTCTGAGAGCCGAGACCATTTATTTTGGGAGTCACTGGTGGTTGCAGCTCAATGAAAGCCAGCGTTTCCTGCTGGCACACGGCGATGTGCTTGTGGTGACACGGGTGGAGGAGAGGCCTGTCCTCCTGGGCCTCGCTCAGAGCCTGGGACTCTCCAGAGCCAGGGATCCACATGCTGGGACTCTCTCCTCGGCAGCGAAAAGCGTGAAGGTGCGGTTGGAAATCAGGAAAAGGTGAGAATCCATACCCAGGGAGCATGGCTGAACGAACACATGGGAGCTGCAAGAGAAGAGAGGGAGGAGAACTATTTAATACGATGTATTCAAAATGTCTGTTCCATAGTCTTTTCTTAGACCACTGGTAACCCTGCAGAAAAAACAGTTAACAGCCAGATGGAAAAAACAGAAGGCTTAATCATAAGACTTTTAAGGATTTAAGGATTTTTTTAATGTTTATTACTTTATTCTAACCTATGAGGGTCTGTATGAAAGTTATGATTATTATGATGTTGAACTCATATTTTATCTAACGCTTCTCTCTGAAAAAAAGTGCAATATCCTTCCCCTAATGTTTCAAAATAATACAAATATTTGTGATTGCAGTTCACAACTGCACATCAAAGCACATCAACTTAACCTTAAATCCAACCTTGAGACCTACCCATCTAGATCAAGAGTGCCAAAACTTAATCTCTTTAGAGGAGCCAACACTCAAAACCAATAAAGAGCCACAGGTGAAAAGCAAGCACCTATTCTCATTGAATTGTTAAAGGATAAGTTCCCCCAAGCATGAAAATTCGGTCATTATCCACTAATCTCCTTAACCTCATGCTGAGGGAAAGTTTGGTGAAATTACGTAGTGCACAAAACATTTCACGAGCTGCACAGCGAAACAAAAAAAAGAATAAAAAAAATAACATAGAAAAGACACAGATACAGTCTCTATCTCTAGAAGCCCCACGATCCCAAAATAATTTGAAAAGCAAAAGACGTTATATTGTTATCTCCCCATCTTCCTCAGTTGTTTGCTGCAACGTGCTCAGATTATGAAAAAATAATTAATAATCGGGGATCCTACTTGGGGCTTTTTCAAAAGGTATAACAGCATGAACAGGTATTTAATTGTTTTAAATTGTGTTTTTGTTGTTGTTGTTGTTGCTTGAAACATCTGGCTGGCCAAATCAAGTCTTGTGGTGGGCCAACTGTGGCCCATGGGCCCCGCTCTGGGCGGCCCTGACGTAAATAGAATGAACTTCAAGTCCAACTGAAATGACCCTATGCCTGGTGGGTGGTGGAGGACATGTTTTTAAGGTCAATTGTACTCACTTACTTATACACTTGATTCTATCACCATCTATCTAAGTGAAGGATATGGGTACACTTTCTGGTCTGCAATAGGGAAATTATGATTATTTTTGAATAATACCACAAATCAATGTGTGTTTTGAAACTGCATGTGGAAAAATAGGTCATGTGAATTTCTGCAAACAGAGGAGCACAAGTTGGAGAACTGGAATGCTTCTTCAGAATGTGTTGATGTTCATCTACCAAACATTAATCCAGCGACCAAATACATCTGAATGGACACAACTCACTGTTTACAACTTGGCTTAGTGCCGCCACTTAGGAGTCCACCGGCTCGACCGAGTTTTGCACACTATATTCAGTTTTAATGAAGAGTAAGCAGTGTTGTGTGACTTTTATAAACCATTCAGGCAGTGTGTGTGTGTTTAGTTGTTGTACTTAGCGGAGAAATAACTTTCTAAAATGGCTTAAACACATTTTTGGGATTCAATATAAGATGTTTGCACACCCTGAGCAGACACTCCTGGAATTAGCAAGATGGACGCTCAAACTATTGACGCGTACATGATGCTTCACACTCATGGTCTTCACACACACACACACACACACACACACACACACACACACACACACGTACCTGCATGGACACACACGCTCACACACTTAAGTCTGGTGTAGTGTGTCTCCTGAGCTGTGTCTTCCTGCTCTAATTAAAGACCTCTCCACACACAGCACTCAGCCCCCTGTACTTAACATCTCTAGACACACACGCATGCGCACGCACACACACACACACACACACACACACGCACGCACGCACACACAGCAGCTTCAGACAGGATACCACTACAGGCACACAAACAGACAGAGGAAGCGAGCAAGTCT
>OMLP01000099.1:50399-60429 GCA_900302685.1 Spondyliosoma cantharus | reverse complement strand
TGAGCAGACACTCCTGGAATTAGCAAGATGGACGCTCAAACTATTGACGCGTACATGATGCTTCACACTCATGGTCTTCACACACACACACACACACACACACACACACACACACACACACACACGCATGCGCACGCACACACACACACACACACACACACACGCACGCACGCACACACAGCAGCTTCAGACAGGATACCACTACAGGCACACAAACAGACAGAGGAAGCGAGCAAGTCTTCAGCACTCTCACCTTTCACCTGAGATCCATACTCATCAATCACGCTGGCTGTCCCTGTAGCTTCCTGTGAGCTAGCAGGCACCCTCTCTGATTGAATATTTACAGTGAGCGTCTGTTGAAACGCAGCAGCGGCTCATAAAGTTAGCGCTCCTGACAGCCTGTTAAAACAACGCTTGCGGAGCTCTGTCTGCTTCCTGAACAGGTAATCCTCAACTTCTCACTTAAACACCAGGTAACAGGAACTGCACACGTGCTAACGTACAACATGCACAGTCTGGTATGTATGCACAGAGGTATGAAGAGCTACTTTGGTTTCATATTTTTTATTTAGGCTCCACTCTCCACAGTTACAGGCTCACAGCATTTTCTTCTTCTATTTTCAAATAACTGTAAAAAGCAGCACTTCATAACCAAGAGAAGTTTTATTATTTTTTGTAGTGTAAAGCAGTTTTAGTTGACCTTATTGTTCTCTCAGGTCCTATGTTTTAAACCTTTGTGTTTAAAGGTGCAATAGGTAAGATTAGCCACCTGTCTAATTCATACTCTAAACAGTATATCAACAGAGTAACTACTAACTGCTGCTAAATGTAGCTGCCATTAGCTTGCAAGCTAAGTTCACTGTGTAGCTAGCAGTCCTATTAGCTGACTCTGGCCAGAGTGGGAGCCCGGTGCACCAGGGAAGTGTTGCTGTTGTTGTGTTCCTATCTGACTATCACCTCTTGAAGAAGTATGCTAGCCTACTGTGTCACAGTTTTATTTATTCCTTGAAGAAGTTGCTCTTTGGTGCCTCTGGACGTTTCTCCAGACCATTTTTTTGGGGCATAAGCTATAGACATTTGTGCTCTTGTCCCAGGCCAGTGCTTAACTTCATGAACAAAGTAGGACGGATTGTATGTATCTAGCATCTCCTTAGCTGAAAAACATGGGCTTCCAGTAGAGAGAAGTCCCTCACCTTCTGCTGCACCATAGGACCATATTTTGATGATGTAGTTCACAGAGCTGTTAGAGCTGTGATACTTAATGCTATTTTGTATCTTTACAACAAAGGGTTTAACAGACAAACATCATGTGTGATTCATGGCATAAATTCCAATGGCTAAAAAAATATTTCTCCCTGTTGGATACTGTTCAAACACACTGGAAAGGGTGGGTTTCGCCTTTTTATGATGTCCCAATGTGACATACAGTATTTTGACAGTAGCCTATACTAGTTTAAAAGTTTGAGGTTGGGATTGAAGGTTAACACTCAACCTCGGAAACAGTAGTCAATTAAACGGTCTCAGCACAAAGTCCACTTCGGACTTAGGACCCACTTGTCCTGGAATTATATTTCCATTCTTCTGAGCACTTTTGACCTCTCGTCTATTCTGGCTCAAGAGTTTTTTGCCATTGTGAAAATTTTTTTTATATTTTGTTAGAATCATCAAAAAAACTGTGACTTTGACTTGAAACTTGACAATTAGTGACCAAAAATGAACAATGCAGTGATTTCTTTGTTTTCTAAGCTGTTGCCAAAGCAGCCACAAAACAACAGCTCCCCCGTTTTCTTTGTGTCACATTGTGGGACAATATTATCACCAAACTACATTTAAAGTCATTTTAGTCCACACACTGGAATTGTTAGTCATTTTTCCTGCTGCATACTCTCAAAACACAGAGTTAGCATACAGTATTGTGTTCTATTCAGCGGCACAGAGAAGGTCAAAGTGTGTGAACATTAATTGTTAACTTTTTTATCTCTTCTATTTGTTTACAACCACACAAACATACACACTGCAGTCTCTTAGATAATACTTAGATATGATCCACTCCATTAACACATTTTTATTTGCAACTGATCACACTGATAATTAAACTTAATGATGTACGTATATTTTACAAGACATTAAGTAGCACATTAAACTGTGCACCTGTAATTTTAGATGAGCGCAGCCGTCTCATAGCGTCTCTTAACAGGATAAAAGCATAAATGAATGCTTTTCCTGAAAGTATAACTTTGTTTATCAGGTGTTTGTTTGTTTAGAGAATCACAGACTGGAAATCACAGTTTACCGTCTCTTTATTGAGCACACATGTGCTGCATGCTGTGAATATGAGGCCGTTGAAGGGCCACACCTGTTCTTGAGGCAACGGTAGGCAGCCCGGTCAATCCTATCTCTCTCTCTCTGTTTCTCTCTTTCACTCTTTCACTCACACACACACACACACACACACAAACACATACGTTTGCATGCATGTATGCTTGCACACACACAAACACAAGCGCGCATGCACACAGTAGAGCAGGCACAAATGGTTACCTGTTCCCCGCTGCAGACAAAGGCAGCCTTTATGTGTGTGCCTGGGCCAGGCTGCCCTGAGCACAGGACACCTGAGAGGGTGTGGGAACTGCTTATACTGATCCACTCATATAGTGCAGCCACTGAGCCATATAAACACATCCAGACCACTGCTGCGTAATGACACAAGCTTACTGGTGTCTGGATGCGATTACCGGCTGGTTATAGTGTAATCCCGCTGTTTTAACCTACCTTTACCCACCTCTGTCTTACTGAGTACGGTCTGTCATGTGAGATTAAATATGAATATTTTCCACGTCTACTGCGTGTTGTCAAGAAAGAAAAAAATCTATTTCATCGTCTCATCTTTCAGTATTATCCCAATAAATGACTCTTCGCATACAGTAATCCTCTGCCAACAGCCAGGTCGTCATAAATCAACATAATCTTTGCAGAAAATTAGCTATCTGCTCATTTGATCACGAAACCTCGAAGATCCCGAAAACTGACAATGAGCCTCGCCGCCACATTTATCAAAGCATCCGATTACACGTCCCCGCATTCCTCACGCTGATACAATTATATCACGCTATTAAAACTTCAATTCCAAAGACGTGTAATTTCCCTTGTCATAGCAGGCTGTTATTTGTGACTGTTATGGACTTTGCTGCCAGTGTTTCCCCCTGTAATTTCACTAGGCTGCTCTAAGACGCCATGTCTGCATACAGCGGCTAATGAATGACACTCTGGCATGCCTTTAATGCCAGCAGCCGTACGCGCGACATTTTTAATTGTCATATTTCTCATCTCTAGGGTCTCGGAATAATCCTTTAATGCGTCGTATCGCATGAATATGAGCATAAATCTGCCACTGATTCAGCTTCATGACAGAGCCAAATGTTGTGTAATCGCATAATTAAAGTTGGTTTGATGTTTGCCATGAGGGAGATGAGGGCGTTAAGACAGATGGATTCACTGCCGGAGCTGTTTGTGGTTCATGAAGGTGAAGAAATATGTTTCTGCACTGTTTGCTTTTCTAACGTGAGGGAGTGTGATAGTAACACTCCTTTAACGAGGCAGGATGAAGACGCTTCATGTTTCAGAGAGGAAAATAATCATAATATATCTGTACCAGTTAATATCAGCTAATTCTCTGTGCGGATGTTTTATTTTCAATAAATAATCAAATAAAGTGTCAGCGTCTGATGAGCTTAAACAGTCAGCTACTTTGTTTTGCTCAGCAGAATCCTGCAGGTCTGATCAGGTATTCTCTTGGGTCAGATGCAACATATCATTCAAACATCAAGATCCAATTTTCCTTGATGACACCACAAGTTTGCATCTGATTTTTAAACCGCAACAACCATAAAACATTCACACAAAAGCAAACAAACAAAAACAAAAAGCACTGACTTGAATCAAAGCACGCCTTTCGCATCATCAGGTCCAGAACAGCCTGATCTAAAAAAAAAAAAACAATCTTCTGTATTTTTCTTATTGTCAACAATATTCCATGAAAATGAACCAACAATTAATTCATCCAGCTAAGAACACGGCCGCTGTAGTTTACTTTAAGTCACTCCCTACACCACCCTGCTGTGGTAAATTCTCACTAGAGCACCAATGTGTATTAATCCGCAGCTGAATCTAGTCCACAAAAACTACACTACTTACTCCAGTTTCAATAACATAAGCTGAAAACTACAGTTCCCAGCTGTTGAATGAAACTATGAGACTTTCTTTTTTTAAATGAGAATTTTTAAAAGTGTATGTCTACAGTTGGATGCAGTGGGCTCAGTGCTGCAGTGGAGGTGAAGAAATCAGACAGGAGAAGCTGACGTTTAATCCTGCAAATTTTTGAATATGAGTATTTCTACTGCAGCCTCATAGCAGGAGATAATATAACATGACACATTTCTATCCATGAAATGAGAAAAGTAAGAAAATGAAAAAACGTTGTGGTCCTGCTTGGTAGCAGGGTTGACCACTACTGACCTATGATGTCTCCTCCATACAGGCATCACAGATCTGCTGAGCGTGCTTTTTGTTACTTTGGACCAGCTCTCTGGAACAAACCTGCTGAAATTCTGCTGATCTGGACACAGCGATTCTCAGTGGATGTTTTCCAGACTAAAAACTAAGCTTGTGAGATTAAGTCAGGCTTTGCCAAGAGGGAGACGCTCTTAAAAGACACTTCCCATCCTCTCCGTGTGATACAGAACAAAAAAACTCCAAAACCTGTTTGAGTTTCCCCACATTTACCTTCCTACTTACAGTTCAGCAGGAAATAAAACGTGATCACAAGTTGCTGTAAGTCAACATAAACAAATACAATCTGTTAATTTTCTAAATGCCGTGATAAATAAGTCAAAGTTAAGGGGACTGCTCGGAGCAACTTGTGACACAGAGAGGACACATCACTTGCTGGTGATTGGTTAAAATAAAACAAAATAACCCTCCATCTGAACAGGATGTCAGGCTAAATGCATGGAGACATTTTATTGCCGAGCTTGCTGCATTGTTGCCGTACCTACTGGTCACAGATGAAGTCACTAAGAAACATACTTGAGGAACTTCTAGTGTTAGAGTTGAGGGGTGAACGATGAACCCGCCAATACTTCGCGTCACACCGATCAGACTTTGAGGAAACCGTCCGTCCCCTCCCCCACACACAGCTTCTTCCCCCCACGAGCGTAGGTCCGGTGTGTTTGGTCAGACAGACCGGAGTGTCCTCACAGTGTGGTGTGACCGGCTCATGTGTGTGTGTGAGATCGCAGTTTAACTCGGTCGCATCAGACCACTAATTGCCAAGCAGCAGACTAAAGAGCCCAGCACTGTCTGCCGAGACAAGACATGACATCACTCGGCGTCACATCTCGGAAAAACCACCCTCCAGGGCGAAAACTGCTCTTTGTTGCATTTTCTATCAGCGGAGAGACAGTGATGAGTCAACAACACAAACTTTTTAAAAACGGTTGAACTGGAATTATAAAGTTTGAACAATGTGATGTCATAAAGAATGTGTCTTTTTCGGCGCAGAATAATTGAACATCGCTGGTGTTTACTGGCCGATGGAGCAGACTGTGTAGTTACGGTGGCTGCTGTGAAACTCCAATAACTTTTTGACGTGTCTTCTGGAGGCTTGTGTGCAGGTTTTCCGTTCATTCATCTAAATGCAAATTATGAAGTGTTGACATAAAAACAACTAAGGGCAACTGGTAACTTGTTGATAACATTTAGGCGTTATGCAACACGTTCCTTCGGCTTGTTTGAGGCGGGCAGGTTTAACTGAAACAGTTTAATTCATGTCCCATGTGTCCTGCAATGCATGTAAGCTGAATTCTGTTTAGCACAACATTTTCAAAGGTACACCCAAAATACCTGAATGGAAGGCCAAAAGGCACGATCTCCCAATCAAAACAAACTCCTCAGCGAGACTCAAATTCCAATCAGAGAAAGCAGACCAGATGTCAAGGTGATGTGCTAAGCTGCTTTTTTTTTTGTTGTGGATCAGACGGCTGAATGGTGTGAGAATGGTTGAGTGAATCCAGGTCAGGGAGTTTCTTGGTATTCGTTCCTCTTCCAGCCTCCACCCACTGAGACAGGTGAGCGCCCCAGAGGCTACAGAAGAGGCGGATGGGGGGGGGGTTACCCAAATGTTTACACATGGTGTGGGTCCTCTTAATCCTCCTCTACAGCCTCAGGCAACATACCCACGACCTTCTGAGACACTGCGAAGATGAATACTGACAACCTGCCTTACAATCACACAAAGCTACAACACACACCTGAATGCGAGTGTGAGTCTGGGATGCGTCTTTGATTGAAAGCGACAAGACGAAGAGAGGCCTCCCCTGACCTTGTCTCACCCAGCGGGATTCCCGCTAACAGATGCGGACAAACAGTGATCTCTCATTTAATAGCCTGAAAAAATGGCGACCATCTCACACGTAAACGCCAAGACTTCTGGACCTTTAACCTCCCCTTCCCCCCACTTCACTCTGCCACCATAACGGGCACATAAGGACAGGACAGTGAAGACACAATGGAGCTATTGAAAAACTTATGGAAATAACCTGGTCTAATTATGGTGCTTTGTCATAAGTCGCAAAAGCTAGCAAGTGGATGGAGGGCCAAGGATCCAACACGCAGTAAATCCAGAAAATCTCATAATCAGTAGCTTCTGACAGACGATGGTTATCTGCATGTGAGCAGAGACTCTAAGAAAAGGAGTGCTGATGTAGGATGTGTTGGCAGGTCATATGAAAAAGGTAAATTAAACACATTAGAAGTCCAACTTAGAGGAAAGACAAGACCCTGTTAGCTCACATACAGTATGTTCAAAAACCCCTCCAGACTCCATTGCAAAAAAAAAGGGAATTTTACAAATGACTCACCATCCATCCATTTATGTTTCATGGAGCTATTAACAACAGTTTCTCTGTTAACAGATATCACACTGTGGAATAAAAGTGATGAGCCATATATTGTGTCAGACATGCTTACACTTTTAGCATCGCAACTTTTGGTTGTGTCCAATGATGGAATGTAACTAAGTACATTTATTTAAGTATTGTACAACTTTGAAGTACATGGACTTGACCATTTTTTCTAACTTTATTCTTCCACTCCACTACATTTTGCAGCTAAATATTATACTTTTTACTCAATACATTTCTTTAGTTACTTTAGTTACTCTGCGTCTGGATATAAATAACACTGATTCCAAAAATCTGAAAAATGATGAATGTTTGATCTGATAAGCGATCATACATGTAAATATATGTATCATTTACTTTTACTTGATTTTTACTCTTACTTTTGATACCTCAGTACAATTATTACCAGACAATTACTTAACAAACAATAAGTAATGAACGGGTGACTTTTACTTTTACTAAAGTAATTAACACAATAGCTCTCAAGTATGCACCTTTTACAACACTGGTTGTGTCATTAATCATCTATGGATTATAAAAATTGTACTTTTCAGTGTCAGTAAATACCCATCACAATATCCTAAATCCCAGGGTGGAGTTTTTTTGTCAGACCAACAGTCCAAAATCCAAATATATTTAATCTACAGTGAAATCGTGACAACATCTGACGACAGATGTAAAGCAGCAAATCCTCACATTTAAGAAGGTGGAACAGCTAAAGTACTTTAGTTTGATAAACAGCCTTAAAGGATGATGCTAGATAATTCCTGTATTTTTCTTGTGGTCAATTAATGCCACAGAAATACAAAAAACCACAAAGATTGTATCATAACAGGTATTGTCTGTGTATCCAAAGCCGGATATATCTTATTCCTCTGAGCCACAGAGCTCCATTGTTGTCAAAAAACTGTGAGAGCCACACTTGCACTGGGTGACAGGTTCCTTCATTACAATAAACAAACATAGTGCAGTTTATTTTCAGTGAAACCCAACATACTGTACACCATCCTGCTGCTGTAAACACTACCTAGAACGTTAAATTGTGTATTACTCCGCAGCTTAAAGTAGTTCCCAATAAACGATCCGTTTTGATTTACGTTTGCGAAAAACTACAATGCCCAGATAGTATAAATTGACCTCTTTTTACACTCAATGTCCAACTTCTGCTTTTGGTCCCTCAATTAGAAAACAAAACAACGGACGTACGTAGCATGGGATCATGGGAGTTGTTGCCTTCATTGTTTTAAAACCACTGCTGATGAAAATCTATCGACACGGCTGAGGCAGAAATGATAGGCAGGTAATATTCGCCGACTTCCTCCCTCACTCTCTGACTTATCAGATGAACTAATGCATTGTTGGTTTTGGTCTTTTCATGAGACTTGTCGACAAAAAGAAAATATAAAATATCACCAGCCTTATCCTTTAAATGTTTAAGTCCTTTGTCAACCAAAAATGCCAAGCCCTATCCTTTAATCCTTTCTCAAAGTCACTGGTGATGAATTGTCTGTTGATGGACCAGTCATAACAACACTAGAAGCTTTGTAGCAACTGAGTACCATTAAAAGAAGGTGTGCCATTCGTGTATCTGCTGTAGTTTCGCTTTAGGCTGTTTTTTTTTTTATATTCATTTTAAATTCAATTGAAAGGAGGAGGCTGCGTTTGCTGTACTCAAACTGTCAATCAGAGCTCTTTGATTCCAATCTGATCCTTTGCCACTGAGCTCTCGAGAGGCTGACCTACTTTACAACAAATTGCTGATGCATCTCTTGCATTCATCTGCTCCTGCGTTCACTCGGGCTCCCTTCATCTCTGTTTTCGAGCGCTCTGCTCCACTTTTCCCCAGCTGAGCACCAGCAGTTTCTCCTCACACCCCCCCCCTCCCCTCCCCAACACGACTTCTGCTTTTATTATCTGGACAGGCATGGACAAGCCGTCTGCTGGGCTGCTTGTTGTTTTGAAACATAATAGGGTAAAAGTGGAACACACCTTTTTAACGAGCTGACCGTCCAGAAACTGTTCCACTTCAGCCCAGAGCTAAGGCTATAAACTATTCGAAACCGGCCTCTGAATACCAGCAGTGTCACCAGGATTAACGCGAGGGATTGAAAGTGAGCTAAACGCCCTTGAAGACGCTGAAAAAAAGAGCTGCTGCTGTTGTACTTGAGAGCAACACCTGGTTTGTGTTTTTCCTCCCTAGAGGAGCAGAGAGGCAGGAAAACAAACATTCTACAGAAGAAGCCAGAAACGTATTATCTCGCATGTGAAACACACACCGTGTCGTATTGGCCAAGTCGCAATGTGGAATAACCTGAGGGCTACAGTGCTAGACAGGTGTGCGGTGGCTCAGCACACATCGCCTCTGGGCTCGAGTTTTAACCTTCATGTACGGGCCAAATACTCTCTGACACACAGATTAACTAATAAATGACAGCGCCAGTGCACCGCCGCGTGAAAAGTGAATGGTTGGTGCGTTCAAGGAGATCTCCGGTTGTCTTAGAAAAGCCGCTTTTCTACTTCAAGTCAAATCCGTCACATTACTATATTATTATTAAGTGAATGCACTGGTTTTTAACTCAGTAGGTGGTCCGTTTTATAGTCCCGGTTTGAAGTTCACGTCCAACTTTTAGAGGCGCCCCAAGCCCCAGATGAGACCCTCCGACAGACACAGACACTCTTCCACATTCCCTGGATGACTCGGCAAGCTCATTCCTCTGAAATTGACCAGTAAACCGAGGCAAGAGACAAACAAAGAAACTCAGCTATACACGTGCAGGAGCAAGGACTGCTATTATGGGCTATTAAGGCCGCTGCTATTTAGGCCACGAGCCAAAAAGGCTAGGAAAGTGACAGGGCCCCCTGAAAATATCAGTGTCCGTGATGTTTAAAGGGCAGGCTGCCTTCAGTCAATGATGCCTAATGATTTCCTTGGAAAAGAGTTTTTTTTTTATCTCAATGGGAATATTCCTGGTAAAATAAAGGTTAATAAAATAATAAAAAATACATTTTAACCTACTTTTAAGAGGAGCAGGTCAGAACAAAGGCCGTCACGTTCGGGTGAGCACCTGAGT